>JXTB01000031.1:1648050-1672009 GCA_002914805.1 Parasponia andersonii
AGGGCACCAATCGAATAGGTATTTTTTTTAACCTATCTATGGGTATTGTTTTGCCCAATTAAAATTCATCGTGCACGTCTTTTTATGGTAAAAGGCACAGAGAGAAAGCATTCAATAATGTACATTTATTGTTTTTTTTTTCAACTACTCAAATCGAGACAGCCGTTAGATAATTGATCCAACGGCTAAAAAAAATTACCTATAGATAGGTATAAGAAAAAAAATTACCTATTGGATTATGGCCCATATATAAATATCTAAAAAATAAACGGTAAGAAAAACACCTCAAGCATGTCTTTTAGATCTAAGTAATGGTACCAATATGAAAAGGTAAATTCCAATATATAATATTCAAAAAACCACAATATCCTTTCCATCAAATATTTAAAAGTAAAATGGTTGAAGAAGTACCTATCATTTGCCAGATTCCATGCTTCTTGTCTTAATTCTGGAGGTGTTTCAAGGGTAGCTAGATAATTTGATATGAATTTATGAGGATGTTCGACGTGACAAATGAAACCCATTTCTTTCAAGATATGTCTTTCTGTTCTACTCAACTCCATCTTTAAGTCGGAATATTTCTGGCAAAGAAAAAGAAAGACAGTTAAAACAGAAATGACACCCAGTAAAATGTAGTCAATTTTAAAAGCTGAAGATAGATTTTTACATTGTTACAAATAGAAGAACGTTAATATATTGATATAAGCTTATACCTTCGAAAACGGATCCAAATGCTCAATGGGTAAGTTCTCCCTCCTGCATTCCATTCTGTGAAAAACAATAATCACTTGTCTAGCTTTCTTAGGGCATTCCTCCAATTTTGCAGCAAGCCACACACAACTAGCAGCAACTTTCTGCAGAATATATCATACCCCAGGAAAAAAAAAAAAAAGAAAATAGCATCAGATACTAACACACATGCTAAGGATGCTATTTACTGACTATGCAACTAGTACTACTGTCAAGGAATACAAAAATCCTCACAGATTATGTAGAAAGGTAGTGATTGATACGCAAGAAAACGCATCTATATGTGTGTGTGCGCGGGCGCACGCGCTCACATATAGATATATACACACCCATTAATTTTTAAAATTTCAAAAAAAAAAAAAGAAGTGTTAGATAAATAGCATAATTGGAGGCACATTCAAACACTAGAAAACCCAAAACTATATCCCGAAGGTGCAAATTCAAAATTTATTATTCAATTTTCCTTTCAAATTTATATATATATATATATGTATATATATATATATAAGACTTAAAATTCTAAGTATAAGTAGACAAACAAAAGATAAACAAACCTTGACATTGAAGCGAGCAAAGGACTTCTTGCAATAAAAGCGATGGAACAGAACCTGTGCGGTCGCCATTACAGCTTGGGGTCTTTGAAAATAATGATAAAATTAAATAATTTTATTTAGTTAAAAAAATCGAATAAAAATTTAACGATAAATATGAGAAGAAAATTGAAGCGAAAAATAGCATACAATCGGAGCAAAATGCCGCTTTCTTGAATGAGATCGCAGCCGTAGATTCTGAGGGTGGTCTCGGTGGGTTCATCGATTCCATCTGTCCTCGAAGGCGAATTCTGGAGCTGCTCATCTGTAAGGTAGAACGTATCTATGGCGGTATAAATCATCTTCGAGCTTCAGAGTTCAGAGCCCTAAGCCCTAAACCAAACAGTCTACGCACCACACCCCCCTTTTCGAAGGGACGAGAGAGAGAGAGACCGTGAAAAAGAAAAGTAACTGAAAGGGCTCCGACTAGTTTCCGCGAGAGAAACGACATGAAACTATTGAAAAAACGCTATAGATAAATTGAAGCAAACGACATAAAAACTGGATCATCAACAGAAGCAAACGACAAAACATATAAACGATAGATAACCTCAGAAACGATAATTAACGTTTTTGGAGGAAAACGACGAGGAGCACATGTTTGAAAGAAAAATAAATTATTCTCTTTTTTTTTTTGAGTAATGGACGATGAATACCTGAACACCATGAAAACATAAAAGCAATGATAATTATTCGAAAGACCGCAAGCTAGGGGACGACTATAAAAAGCTAAAGCATAAACAAAACTGTAAATATTAAAAGAAAAAAAAAAAGATAATTAAAATTATAAAAATTGCAAAAACGACGACAAACAGGATAACCACGAATCCACTAGGAAAGTTAAAAACGACAATCAAAATGAAACTACAAGAAAAGATGAAAATAACCCAATGGCGAACAGCAGAAATGCGTACGACAGTAAAGTTATAAAGTTAACCTCCACAAGTTTTAAGAATTCAATAGAAAAAGATAAGCAAAAAAAAAACAAAATGGAATCAAAATGGTAAACAAAAATAGTACGCTCATTATTCTTTTTTTCTTTTCTTTTCTTCTTTTTTCTTCCCCCCCTTTTCATCATTTGGTCAACTTTTATCGGATTTGTGTTACAGAATATGTTCGTATGAAATATTAATTACCTAGACAAAGAGTATTAACATTATTTCTAATTTGCAAAGGAAAAAGTAACTTGTATAAGCAATCCACCAAAGTTAATATTACCAAATGGTAGGTGATCTTATGTTTTCAAAGAAGAAAACATATTTAATTGCAAAAGTTAGTAATGTTACAAAATGGTAAGTCATCTAGTTTTCTACTTCAAAAGAAGAAATTAAATAATGTGTGTATCTTATACTTCATATCCGGAGTCATCAGTTCACACCGCAATCAGCAAATAGCTTCTAGTAAGAGCCAGGTGATGATAAAGAATGGTAGAACAAGCATCTGGTTTGTGAAAATACTCAATTGGAAGAAACAGGAGCCAAGTGAACTACGAGCACCACAACAATCTTAGCCATTCTTCAATTTGGTTCGTGAAAATGATGATCTAGTCGAAAAGGGAAAGATGATCTCACAAAGATTATGGAAAAAGCCTCTGTCATACACGTTGTTCTTAGTGACAACCTCAACTTCTTCAAGCGGAGATCTTCGAAAGAATGCTTTCCATTTGCTTTGTGAGGGCTTTTTTTCACTACTCATCTCACTTATACTTGCTTTAAGAGCTTCAGCACTCGCCTTTGCTTCATGTAGCTTCTTTTGCCAGCTTATATACTCTTGCCATTTGAAAGTCTGTCGTTCAAGAAAGAAAATTCACAAGTTTCATCATTTCAGTAAATAAGCTAGAGCAGTATGATGGAAATTGTAGAAATAAATTACCACACTCGGGTTCCACAGTGAAAGAAAAAGTCAAAATCAAAATAGTTATCCTAATAATAAATTATATTCGGCCATAAAACTACTATTTTTATTATCATTTGTTGAAGACGGACAAAGAAGAACACAAAACTACTGTTTCTCATCCCTCTTTTTATTTTTTTTCCTCACAGCAAGTGCTTCTCCTGCTGAAAGGAAATTAAGGGGCAATAGCCAACCTACATCATTATTCCTCAAATCTACCAAACTTCCGACGATACTAAAACAAAATAAATGATATCAGCCAGATCGAGGGTGGAAATCAACCTCATTAGTGGTGGTATTTGTGAGACAAAGTTTGGCATGGTAACTAAAGAATCCTGCCAATAGCAATGAAACGATTGCAAGAAACACCATAAGAAGAATTTGAGTATTGTAGGCACCCAGCAACCACTGTTCAAGAGCAGAAATCAAAAAAGTGAGAAAAACAAAACCTTTTGAACAATGCAACAATGCGTTTGTTACTTATTGTTGAGTAGACTAAGTTTAATAAGCAAGGCATTAGTAACATCTCCTATGATTAATGAAGAAAACTAGTCCAGAGAAATCCATTTCTATACCAAATATCATATCCTATATACGAGACAAGATGATTAAGTGAATTTATTGAAAATTATAGTCCACATTTCCACGAAAAAGAGATAGATGATTGTTCTGTTGCGCTTTCGCAATCAACATAAGTATTCAATTCCACCTGGTTCATATTAGCTCATAACTAGAGAACTCAGCTTTCTAGTTCATCACTTTATTGTTTTATATTTCAATTCTCTTTGAACTTTCAAAAATTTCCACTAGCAAATTATGCAAAACAATAGTTGAAAAGAAAAAGAACACCTTATTTCAAGACTTAGGGACCAAATAGCTATCAATTCAAGTTTAATTGTCAAACAGGCAACATTTTATAGAGACAATAAACTAACAGGCAACATTTTAGAGAGACAATAAACTAACCCTAGATACCATAAGATGTTTAATTCTTCAAATCGGTCCCCTAAAAAGCAGTTCCACGCACAAAAGGGCAAGTTTAGATAAAACATAACAAAAAGAAGCAGAAGCACCTGTACAACATGTGGAGCTAAACTTTTGAAATCTTTCTCTATTCCATAATAAACTGCAATGAGCAAAAAACAATATGCTAGAATGAGGCAAATTTGCTACAAGCCATCAGTAGGTCTCAAATAATCAAGTTACCTGTTAGAATATGTACAACTCTTAATTCTTTAACTCGTCCAGCAAGAACAAGTCCAAGGGCAACTGATCCATATATGCAAATAAGGAGGTGCCTGAAAAGCAGTTAGAAAGTGTAAAACAGGCAGGAAATAAAGGAGGGGAAGGAGGAGTAGGAGGAGAGTAGCAGATGCCCTCACATTTCAAATAAAATAAAAAATTGACTAATAAAAAAGAAAGAAGCAATATGGAACATAAACATTGCTTAATTAGATGTTTATAGTAATGTCAGGACAATAGTTTAAAGACTCACCACAAAAGAAACGCCATAAAGTAACGGTTATTTCTCTCACCTATACAATTATTCTGCAATTATGAAAACCTTAAGTCAAACCCAGATCTTAATACTCAAGGCTAAGCACCATTAAGATTCGAAATTGCTTTAAAAAAAAAATAATAAATAAAAAAAAGTTTGAGAGGTTTCACACCATCCATCCACAATGATGGTCAAAACGAGCAACACAGCGATTGCATATGCTGCAGTGCTTGGACCTAGCAGGTCTGAACCACAAACGAGAAGAAAAAAGCAAAAAAAAATGCATCATTATAGATTCCAAAATAAAATGCTCATACAGAAGATGCAGCACCAAAGCAAAACAACTAACTTTGGAATTTGGCACGTTGAACATTCTTTCTCAGAGTAAATAATATTGTCGTAGGGGTAAGAAGAGAGATACTGAGAAACATTCTCAGCCTTTATTGTTCCGGGATCAGAAAAGCTAGACAAGAAAAATAGCAGAACGCCAACAGCAACAGCCACCAAGCTTGTGTACCTGCACGAGAACTCATAATTTCAAAGAAAATTCACCATCGAATTATGTGTAGAAACAACTCGAATAATATTTATGGAAAAAAAAATGATAGAGTAAGGGAAGAAATCGAATAAACATACTACTCAACAAGTACCTGTGAATTCCACTCAGATAATAGCCAGGGATGTAGCTGAAGGAAGACTTTGCAATGAAGTAATAGGTTCCCCCAAGTATTCCAACATATATAAGCTGCATTCATAATGAAGAACCCATACCAAAGACTGATGCCAACTTAGAAAACAAGAGAATAAAACAAAGGACTAAGATTAGCTGCAATGCTGTATACACTTTTATTGAGACAATGACAGAAGAACCCAACATCAAAGAGACAAAGAAACAAAGGACTTTTCAGTACCAAGTTTAGAATTAGAAAAAAGTAGAAAACCATGCGTCATGCATAAATCATGTCACCAAACCACGCCCACTCCCAACACCAAAACCCCGAAAAAAAATTTCAATTTTACCACCTTAAGAACCCTTTCAAACCTGTGAACCCACAAGTAGGAATGTGACTCCTCAACCATTCATCCGAATGTTATTCTTCCCCAATGACTTTTCCCTTTCTTACAGGCTCAAAAATCCCATTCATAACAGCATAATCAATTATTCAGATCCCATATCCTTATACCAACTTTTCCCTAACTTCTCAGATAGCTTAAAATACCACAACCCAAAAAACCAAAATTAAAGAATTCAACCCCCAAAGAAAGAAAAAACACAATTTCGTTAACAGTATACCTGGAGAATTGGATTGGGCCGGTCGCAGCAGAAATACTCGATTGAAAGTATCGCATTCGTGCCCTTTGTCCCAAACACAACCCCTATAAACCGCCTGCACATAAACATATATGTACATATATATACACACACATATATAGCAAAAAACTGGAAGAACCCAGATACAGAGAGATGGGTAATTGTTAGTCCTTGAGAGGAGTACATACAAGAAGTAATCGTAGGCGCCATAGGTGAGAAAGTGGTGGATGCGTTGAATTGGGGTGCCCTGAAAGATTGGCCATTGGCCACAGAGGAAGGAGATCACCACTACCAACGTCACTAGCCCATGGCACACCAGAACCCACTGTACGGCCATCTCCCCACTCTCCTTAGTTTGTACTCTCTCTTTTTTTTTTTTCAGAGAGAGGGAGAGAGAAACGAAGTATAGTTTATTGGAGAAACCCAAAAGTGGGTCAACGTCACCTTTTTTCTTCGGAATGTACCGTTTTTGGTTGGGAGGTCTGGTCTGCTCTGTCTTGTAATTGATGGCCTTTTAGTTGTAATCGGAAATTTTTGTCTTTTGACTAATCCTACACCTACTAACTTCTTACTCATCAAACAGTAGAAACTACAAAACTGTTTTAATTTCTTTTCTAATTTCTGTAGTTTTGTTTGTCTTTTTTTTTTCCAAAATAAATTTTTCCCCGTACTTTATGTTCCATTTTATATTATTGTCAGATTTTATGCAGCAACCACAGTTAGAATTATACTACTTTGAATTAACGAGCAAAAAAAAAAATAATACTACTTTGAATTTTAATTTTAAACTCGCCCAAATTTCTTGATATTCTTTGGTGATTAGTCACAACTTGTATTTAATCCTTCCTTTTGTTTCGGGTGGGGAAAAAAAATGACCCTAGTACTTCCTTTCAAAAAGAGAATTTGAGAAAGAATATATCAATATAACATTTTCTATTAGTATTTTTTTCAGGGGGATTAATATAACATTGTTTGTACTATTAGAAAACTTTTGGAATGGATACTATAAGATAATGAGCTTAGTTGTATATCACGTATCATCACATGAAGCTATTCTAAGCTTTTAGAAACATCTCATAAGGAAATGAATTAACAGTCCCTAAACGAAAGAAAAATAACAAAACACGTAGCAGAGGTGCTAGATATCGTCATTGCCAATGGCATCCTCAATGGTTTCAATGCATGATCCTACAGACTCTCCTGCAGTCATTGCTTCCGCCAATCTAGCTCTTGCCGTCTCATGGCGACGCAGAAGTAAGATTGTACTTAGTACAGACCATCTCACTTGAGAATCAGCTTTCTTCTGTGTAAATCCCAATCCTTTGAGCAACATATCCAACTGCATCTCAGGAACGTGTACATAAGACTTTTTAGTTGGTAACTATGTATCTGTATTTAAGCAAATAATGACTTGGAAAAAATCAAGTGAAACCAGACCTTGTTTATATCAGCAAGACCTCCCTCAGCGCATCCGAATAGAAGATATTCAGTGGCCACTCCGGCTAGCGCTATGCACGAGAATCTGTTTAGTGTCTGGTAATACATTTCCACACCATTGCATGAGTTATTATCCTCATTGCCAAACAAACATGTTATGGGATCTAGAAACAAAAGTGCAATCTGATATAGTGATGTGTTTCGATGCAGCAATATTTAAAGGTGAAGGGTAGATTAACATACTGTTGCTGATACTTTTCCTCCATTTACCTGCATAATGTCACAAGATCATAACTCAGAATGATTGTAACAAGTATATGACATCAAAGATTTGAGCAAATCAGAAAGAGGACCAAGAGAACAAGAATATCTTTTTCAACCACACAAGAACACATAGGTCTTAGAACATTTCTGCATCATTGTCCCCGTTTGGTTTTCATGGCACTTCCAAGCCCCCCAACGAGCAATAAAAGAAAAAGGGACAAAACCATGAGAAATGACAGCAGCAGAAAACATTGTTTATAGCAGATAGATCGGACATGAGAGTGTACTTCTTCAAGAAACTCGAAATCCACAAAGGCAGTCCCTGCTTGGAGATTGAGAGAACCTTCCTTCTTCAAAGCTTCCAAACTAGATAAAGTATATCCCCTGGGCAGAATTCCAACCAAGTAGGCAATCAGAAAATGTCCAGCTTCATGCTGCATAGAATTTTTTGTGATGAGTACTTCTTGATGATTCCATTGATTTGGCATAGTATGCAGAATCATCAGTGAAAATCAAAACCCCATTTGTGTACCCTAAATCATTGCTTTATCGACTATATTTAGAGGCCGATGATAAAAAGTCCATCTGTACTTTGAGTGGGTGAGAAAAGAAGATCTTGCCTGAATAACCCTGTTGTGGTACTTCTGACTAAAGGTATGACCAATAGTATCAAGAATCAAGCTACTCACTCCTCCATTAAAAGATACCTAAGATTTGATAACATAAGTGAAGATTCAAAAGAAACCACAACAATGGGAACTGGGAAAAAAAATACCAAAACCAATCATAAGACTGGGAAGTTAAAATGCCATTTCAAATGATGACAGTGTCATGAGTCAATCTAATCTACATGCCTTGACCCCTCAAATATATAGCTGTAATCTGATTCAATATGTGAGAGATCCTTAGGACGTACATTTAGACAAGCATAAGGAAGTTACCGACTCGAAAGTCCACAGAAACAACAATCCTAAAGAAAGGAAGAAAATTTGCTGGGGGGTGAGGCCAAACACGTTCCATGCAGAAACACCACCTAGAACAGCAGCAAGCTGAAGGTTTCTTTCTATGGCACCAAGAGTTGCATCCACTGGTGACAGAAGAGATGTTGTTTCTATTCCATTTAGCTTTAGCTCATCCAAGGTGTAAAGCCTTTGGGGTACCTGCACAACGATAACATTCACTCACTGAATGAAGACAAGCCTAAATACAACATTAATTCCCCGAACAAGAAAGAGAGAGAGACCAGCAACCTGCCTAGCAGCACCGAAACAACGGAGACCGCCAGGCTTGCCTTGCAACTCTTTTACCAGTGAAAGTGCTGCCTTCTCATCCCCCTTGGCCAGCTCTTCATCCACTTTCTCTAATGCTTTTCGTCTGGACAAACTAACCTGCTCCGCCGACGAACATATGACTCCAAAAGAGGGAAGAAATCTTAGTTGGGAGGGGGGAAGGTATGATAAGCCAGCATAGTGAAGCATCAAACTGCCCATTCACTGAAATTTCAGCGTACATAACCATTAACCTCTCACCATAACACTTAGCTTGAAATGTGTTTTGGGAGTTTTGTTCTGCTTATTCTGAACCGCAAGAAGTGGATAAATAGGCAAACGGTTGTTAGTATTGACTGACGTTACTATGCAAACGGTAGTTAGATGCTACTATCCGAATACTATTAATATCTACGTAGTAAAGATTTTTTTTTTTTCCCCCTTTTAAAGGGAAAAAAAAAAAAAAATCAGTTTCTAAGATTCTTAAATTACAAGTTTGGTGCTCATTTCATTTATTTATTTATTGTTTTTTTAAAGCTAATACGTAGACTTCATTTTAACCATAGTCGACTTCATTTTAACCATAGTCGATCCGATAGGACCTCGCGACAATTCACTTGTCGCAATTAGACACACAATAGACATGCTGAAACGGGATTGCTCTGATCTGCAATGGGTTTGAGCCTTGACGGTTATGGTTAAGAGACACACTAATTTTCACAACATTTTGTTGGAAAGACCGCAACCGAAAACAAGAAATAACTTGCATACAAATAATCAGATGCCACATTTACTTAATGTATTATTCGATTTAAATGCAAAGTAACCGACGAAAAAAAAAATTCATTTGCTGGTACAAGATAATTTAAGCCATCGACTACAAATTAGCAAAAGAAATCGATAAATATTGAAATTTTTAACTTTAATATCCTTGATTCTGAATAGTAATATTTAAATACTCGTATTAGTAATTTTATTAAGGTAAGAATTGCCTGCCAAAATCGCTTTTGGTGAGTTTAGAAGTGATTCAAGTGGATATGGTATTGCTTTCGATGAGGCTCATAGGGCTCGGCGTATATAGGCCTAACAGAGCACCGCAGACGATGAGTTTGTGCCCATGAACTGCACAATTTTCAAATATTGGGTCAGGACAACCACAACACGTGCTTAGCACAGCAAGAAACGTGTTCATGGGCCGTGCCACGCATCCTTACCCTAATTAAAGAGTTCTTTAGAGGAATGGCCACGTTTTTAAACTCATGTAAATAATGTCCAATTTTTTTTTCTTTTAATTTAATATACAGGGCATTCGTTACCCAAATCACTAGAGAACACTTTCAAATCGGAGTAGAGTAGAGATACAAACTCTCAACCAATCCAAATTCAACCCAACCAAGTACGAGTTAATAGACTTCTCTTACAGCCTCTAAATTTTATGTTCATCCGAGACTGACGCTTATAAATTGATTGGCTAAAACTATAAAACCAGTAGAGCATCAATCACTTGAGGAAGAAAGAAAATGGACCTGCGACAAGTAATTTCGGGTTGTAGACAGTAACCGGTCTTCCATATCATATTATAAAGTTCAGATGAAACCAAACTCCATTTTTCATTAACTTTCAGTTAATGAAAATAATCACTCGTACATACTTTACGTTTGTCTTAACAGACCTTTAAACTGCCCGCGCTGTACCTAATTCACAGCATGCAACCAAAACTCCTTGTCTAATTGTTTTCGTTTTAACTTCATACAAAAAATAAAAAACAGCAATAACTAATAGACTGAGCATAATGCTAACACACCCATTTCATTGAACCCAAATATTACCAAAATCCATATACATTACAACTGTAGTCATACCCAAAAAAAAAAAAAAAAATACAAGAGTAGTAAATACGAATAAAAGGCCAAGCCCTAAAACTCTTGGGAAGCAGAACCAATCTCACCCTTGCCCTTGCCAACCTTCTTGGGCAAAAGGGTTTGGTGAATATTGGGTAAGACTCCTCCATTGGCAATGGTTACAGAACCCAAAAGCTTGCTCAACTCTTCGTCATTTCTCACTGCGAGCTGGATGTGCCTTGGCACAATTCGATTCTTCTTGTTATCTCTCGCAGCGTTACCAGCAAGCTCTAATACCTGAATCACCACACACCGAAATCATCATGAAAACCAAATTCAAATTCAAAACCCCGATAATTCAGATCAAAACAAAATAGATCAAAAAGCCAAAACCCAATTCGATAAAAACAAAAAAAAAAAGATAAAATAAATTCAGTAATTGAACCAAAAAAACCTAAAACCCTAACTCAAAATTGGGAAAACCCAAAATTGAAATCGAATCCGAACCAGAACATACCTCAGCGGCGAGGTACTCAAGAACAGCAGAGAGATAGACCGGAGCTCCGGCGCCAACTCGCTCGGCGTACTTTCCAGCCTTCAGAAACCTAGCGATCCGACCCACCGGGAACTGGAGCCCCGCCTTCTGCGACCTCGAGACGGACTTGGAGGCCTTGGGCTTGCCTCTACCCCCCTTGGTCGAACCAGCGGCGGTCGAACTCATCTTCTTGATCGAAAAACGAAGATTTTGACAAGAATTTCAACGAAAAATGCCCAACCCTAACCCTAGATTTCTCGAGATTGGAGAACGAGTGTGCAAAATACAGGGGAATACACGAGAACAAGTGTGTAAAAGATGGAGTAGCGGCGTGCTTATATAGGCAGTAAGAACGCGATCTTATTGGCCAGGACAGGGTCACGAGGATTGCCAACGTGGCAGCCGCACTTTCCGATTCGCGGGAAAGAGTGTCATTTTTGCTTTGTTTTCCATTTTCGCGGCTTTTCAAGGAAGCCACTGGGGAAAACGACGCCGTGAGATGAGACTAACTATGGGCTGAGAACACCTTCGCAACAGCCTCTTGAAGGAAGGCCCAAATCACTTATTACGGGCTGAGAAATCTTGGTAGGGAAATTGACGCAGATGGCCCATTTTTTAAGGCATTTGGACTTTTTTTTAATCTCATTTTGGGTTTCTAACACTTTTATCTACAAAAAAAACCAAAAAAATAACAAACATACGGAAGTCATGCTTCTTTCTAATTTTTGTACAGTTTTTATTAGAAAAATATCACTCTCAAAAATTAATTAGAAAAGTACCACTTTTTACATAGTTACTGGTTATTGATTTTTAGAAACTGGTTACTGATTACCAATTATAAATATTTTTGGTAATTAGTTACCAGAAACTAGTTACTATTTTAAAATGGTATTTTTCTAAATATTTTTTTAGAAAACAATACTTTTCAAATAAAAATCGTACAGCATCTTTAAAAAACCCAAACCACTGTATTTTTCAAAACATTTTATGAAAATACCGTACAATATCTAATTTCCCCTCTCGTTTTTTAGAATGACTTGTCTAGTTCAATTTAGGGGGAAAAAGTCTAAAATCCCTTCCTCCTATCAAAGAGTAGAGAAAAAATTGATGTGCCATGGATTCCTGGAGATGCTGACACTGTTGCCCTCTTCTCCTTCATCAACAACTACACCCTATCTGGGCTAACATCTACCAAATCTGGAAGTACGATGGGAAGGTCAAGGCTGACACCTAGCTGGCCAACTTCGATGGCCTGAAGATCCAGCACGTTGACCAGAGCTTCCTCTTCCTCGGCAATGACGACCCGAGCCGCAATGTCGCGCCTAGGTCACTGCTAGTCCTCAACCGAGATGACTAGAAAATTTTTGACGTGCTTGAGAGCGTTGGGTCACCAATGATTGACTTCGATATTGCCGAATTTTGCTCACAAACAAGTTTCCACCAGCCCGACATGGACGTGACCAAGGCCAAGCTCATCGGGAGGACAAACATGACTAAGGCGGATGTGTTTTCAATCTTCAAAATATTCAAAGTGCAGATAGAGCTTGAATTTGGAGAGAAGATAAAGTGTTTGAGGACAGATAATGGATGAGAGTATACAAGTGATCAATCGGATAACTTCTGTCAACAAGAATATATCAAAAAGCAGTTCACAATGACATACACTGCTCAACAAAATAGGGTGGCAGAGTAGATGAACAAAATCTTGTTAAAAAGGATAAAAACTATGTTGAGAGCTACAAGTCTACTTAAGACATTCTGGGTAGAAGCAGTCAAAACTGCCTATTATGTGATCAATCGATCTCCATCAATAGTGATTAATTTGAAGACACCGATGAAGATACAAACTAGCAAACCAATTGATTATTCTCACTTACATACGTTTGGAAATCCTGTGTGCATGATGTACAATGCTCAAGAAATCACAAAACTAGATTCAAAGTCTAAAAATGTGTATTCTTGGGATATGCTGATGGAGTCAAAGGATATCGCATATGGAATCGTACTGCCCATAAGATTGTCATCATCAGAAATATGATATTTATAGATAATAAACTGTAAGAGAAAGGACACGATAGTAGATCAGAAACTACTATAATTCAAGTAGAAAAGAATGCTGAAGATTCATATTCTTCAGAAGCAGCACCAGAGCACAAAATAAAAGAACCAGTCAAGAAAAATGTTTCTGAAATCCATCGGTCACCTCGTAAAGAAAACCACCAACATGATACTTGAATTATATCACTGAAAATAACATTGCATACTGTCTTCTAACAAAGGATGGAGAGCCAAAAACTTTCTATGAGGCTACTAAAAGCTTAGATGTATCCCTGTGGATGACGACAATGCAAGAAGAGATTGAAACCCTTCACAAGAATAAGACATGAGATCTTGTTTCGCTACCACAAGGAATGAAGGCCATTGGAAACAAATGGGTCTACAAGATCAAACATGATAGTAATGATCAAGTAGAGTGGTATCATATAAGATTAGTGGTAAAGGAATATACTCAGAAAGAAGATATTGACTTCAATGAGATATTTTTACCTACAGTTCAATTAATAATAATTAGAGTGGTTCTAGCGATGTGTGCTATATTTGACCTGTATCTAGAGCAGGTAGTTTTCACGGAGAACTTGAAAAAGAGATTTATATGCTCCAATCAGAAGGTTTTGCTAAAACACGCAAAGAGAACTTGGTTTGTAGGTTGAATAAATCTCTATACAGTCTTAAACAAATACCAAGATTGGTATAAGAGATTTGATTCCTTCATCATAAGCCTTAGGTATAATAGACTCAGTTCAAATCACTCCACATACTTCAGGAGGTTTGATAAAGATAGTAATTTCTTTATCTTATTGTTGTACATGAACGACATATTGGTAGTGGGCCCCAACAAAGGTAGAGTTCAAGAATTGAAGGCATAATTGGATAGAAAATTTGATATGAAGGACTTGGGACTAGCAAACAAGATTCTAGAGATGCAAATTTACCGAGACAGGAGTAATATGAAGATTTGGCTTTATTAGAAGAATTATTTGAAGAAAATCTTACGATACTTCAATATACAAGATTGTAAGCTAATTTCTACCCTACTTCTTGTTAACTTCAAATTATCTTCGGGGATGTGTCATAACAATGAAGTAGAGAGGATAGAGATGTTTCAAATACTGTATGCATCAGAGGTGGGAAGCCTAATATTTGTTATGATATGCACAAGATCAGACATTGCACAAGTAGTGGGAGTGGTTATTTGATATATGGCGAATTATAGTAGAGAGCAGTGGAATGTTGTGAAGAGGATTCTGAGGTACATCAAAGGAACTTTAGATGTTGCATTATATTACGAAGGATCAGAATTTACTGTCAGATGATATATTGATTCAGATTTTGCGAGTGATCTTAACAAACAAAAATCAACTACAGGTTATGTGTTTACTCTTGTAAAAGGAGTTGTAAGTTGGGTTTCAAAACTACAAACTATTATGGCTTTATCCACAACAAAGGAAAAATACATGGTGGCTACACAAGCTTGCAAAGAGGCTATTTAAGTTCAAAGGTTATTGGAGGAGCTCAAACACAAACAAGAAAATATTCCTTTGTTTTATGACAGTCAGAGTACCTTATATATTGCAAGAATCTAGCATTTTATTCCAGGACAAAGCATATAGGTGTTCAATATCATTTTGTTCGAGAAATAGTAGAAGATGGAAGTGTGGACATAAAAAAGATTCACACCTAGGAGAACCTAGCAGATGCTTTAACTAAACTAATCAATACTGACAAGTTCCAATGGTGTAGATCCTCATATAGCCTAGCAGATATATAAGCAGTACGAAGAATCGACAAGTGAAGAAAAGAGAGATTTCTCAAGTGTGAATACATAATTAAAATCAAGTCTTCGAATGGGAGAATGTTGAACAAATCAATAATTGCAGCTCACTAACCAGTCGTAATAAGAATAGTAAAAATGTCAGCCATAATAGGAACAGTAAAAAAGGCAGTCGCAATAGCAACAGTGAAAAAGGCAGCTGTAATAGTAATAGTAAAAATAATAGCTGCAATAGCAATAGTAAAAGGTACCGTTCATACCATCTTTCAAGTTCTATAAATACGGATAGCTTTATCATTTATTTTGTATCCCATTCTAAATCTTCTTCCTTTCTAAGAGAGAATTCAAGCTTAGGAAATTCTCTTAGTATCCTACTTATTTTCTCTTTAATTCTCTAGAGAGAACATTTTTTCTTATTTTAAGAGAGAGAAGTTCACTTATTTTCTCCTTATATTTAGAGAGAAGTGAGCTGTAATCTTATTTTTATAGTGAAATTCTTCACAGCCTTCTCTGTGGATGTAGCCTAAATTAGATGAATCACGTTAAATTTTTTGTGTGCCTTATCTTTTTTATTTTATCTAAATTTTCTTAACTCATGTTTTAGCTGTGTGTTATTGCTTCCACAAAGCTGATCTCCTAACAAAAAGGACAAAATGTGTCTATCAAATGAACTCATATACAGCTGAGTGATGCAGATGGAATGGATGAAGATGATGAGGAAACAGAACCCCTTATTCACAATAGTGTTTGAAAAGATGAGAAAGATGGACCTGTTGCTAAATTGAAGAAGGAAAAAAGAGTACTTGTTGAGGTAATGGTTAATATAAGTCTTAGCTTCTTTTAGTTCAGGTACCCGATTAAGTACATTTGATTGACTGACTTACTTGCCTAGTCCTTCTGGTCGTGTTATACTAAGTACTATAATATGTTATATATAGTTTAGGATATGTGTTACAATATCTTATGGTTTATTATTCTAGTATTAAAATACCATGAAATCTATATTTCTTATTGCCACTACTCAATCCATTGTTTCATGTACTTAAATATGAATACCGTGTTTCTTGCTTTTCTTTACCTGGATTTATGTAAAATATAGATATATGGTTATGTTTGTCGGGTTGAGCATGAAGATGATGACAGAAGACAGAAAGCAATCCAGGATCTTGTACATACATTATTACTACTAATCTATGAGTTATGTGTAGTTATTACATATTGTGTGACTTATAATCATAAATAAGATCTTGTATTTTTTAGAACAATGAGAAACCTATGATTGTCACAGATACTACTTTTTTTTTTTAAGGTATATACACTACTAATCTAAGTCAGGGGTCTTGACTATCGTTAGAGATTATATGACCTAAAGTCACACATTGTTACTACTAATTGACTAAGAAAAGTTGACATTTAGGATTTTGTTAATTTCTGAATTGTGTTTGAAATTTATGGATTTAAGGGCATTTGAGAGGGAGAAAGGGCGGTGCCTCTACTTTCTAATAGGAGTAGGTGGGGTAAGATACATTAAGATCAGCTTCATTTCCAAATTGTCAATAAGTGTATGAATGTAGGTAAAACAAATATGACTGTTGATAAATAAAATGGCATAATTTTATTGTATAATTAGTTTGTGTTAGAAAAATATCATAAAGCCATTATTATCCAATGTGAAAATATATTTTACTTTTGTAAGATAGGCATATTATTATCCAATATGTTAAAAAAAAAAAAAAGATAGGAACAAATATTGTGACTAATAGTCACAATTCATGTAGATATGAATATTTATCTTCATTTTACAAGGTTAGCACAAATATTGTGACTTAGACTCATAAATCAAGGTAAAATATAAAGATTGTACAAATTATAATAACATGATCTCACAATATTTATAATGATGTAATGCACACTATAACTTTGAATCATAAAATTGTGACCATGTGTAAAATTTGTGACAATAATTGGAATAATATAAAACAAATTGTGACAAGCAGTAACAAAATAGTAAGTAATATAATAGTTTAAAACATACCAAGAAAATGTATCAAAAAATTGTGATCATCGTTCATAAAATTATGATACTGCATATATCTTGAAAACTCATAATATTTGTAACGATGTAAAATAAATTATAACCCTCAGTCACAAACTTATAACTACCAGTAACAAAGAGTAAAACAATAAAATGATAGTTTCAGAATGATGATTTTTTCTCTCTTTAAAAGATACTAAAAAATTAATTTTTATCATACTAAAAAAGTCACTTTTAAAAAAGAGAATAAAAAAGTCCACTGTAAGAAAATGGACTAGCCATGTCAATTTCCCAACTTGGTATTACGCAGATTTAAGCACAAATTACTTTTTTTTTTCCTTCTCGGAACTCAAATGACGTTCTTAGGAGAACATAGAACATATTTTCAGGATGTTTTGTTTAGAAATGCCATAAAATTTAGAGTAATACTATAATGCACCTTATATTATAAGGTACCCAGTACCACACAAAGTGTCAAATTTTAAGTATAAAATACGATAATACTTCAAGTGAGACTCTATATAGGATTAAACATATCAATCATAATCATTCAATAAAAAAAAATACGGTATTGGGCACCTTAAGGTATCCCATATTATTACTCTACAATTTAAATTAGGATCAATCTCTTTTCTAATATCTTACTCTATTATTTGTAAGGCTGATAATTTTTCTACATAACATGACGATACGACTTAAAAACGACACGAAATAAACAAATTTGAGTGACTCATTTAATTTTTATGTCAATTTCAGGTTGACATGTATAACATATACAATAAAGAGATGAGTGTTGTGTCAACTCGCTTAACCAGAAAATGACTTGTGTAACCTATTTAATTAAACGTGTTGTTTTCCATGTAACCCCTACATCCTATAAATATGCTTAGAATTAATTAAAATCATGTTTAATATATTAAAATATTAATAATTGTATCATATTAGTGTTGTGAACGTGATTTTGATAAATTCTAAGCATATTTATAGGAGTAAAATTAAATTAAGTAGTGCATAATCGTGTTAAATTAGAATAATCGTGTTAATTTTGAATAATTATATCAAAAGGGTCATAATATGATACATGACACGTTTATTAAACGAGTTACATATGTAGTATCGTGTTACACGTGTATTAATTGTGTCATGTTCAGATTTAAATTTTTGACATATTTACTAATCGTATCGTGTTCGGGTTAGGTATTATCGTGTCGTGTCGTAATCGTGTCGATTCAAACATGACACGAATTGTTAGTACTAACTATTTGACATGCGGGCTCTATTATACTTTATAATATCATTAATTAAAAGGTGAAATTTTTCAGTAGAATCCACATTCAAATGATGGGACAGGACAGTGAAATAAAGATTGTCCTAGCACCGATCTAAAATCTATAACATAAACGTCATTTTGACCCAGATTATCCTTACCAAGATTTAAATCTCAAAAAATTTTCTTACTACAAAAAAATTGATCATAACCAAATATTAGACCCAATTAATTACTTGTATTAACTACATCCTCTTGTTCTAATTTGTACCACTTATTCTTTTTGAATGTTTTGTTTTGTTTTTTGGTTGTCGCCACCCAAAGCATTCTAAAGGAGAAGTTAGTAGCTGAAAATGGTAGCTAACAAAGCGTAAAAAACCCTGATGTTAAGTTTGATTTGTTTATCTTAAAATGTGGTACGTAATTGACTTCACTACATCCCCATGAAGCAAGGCCCAAATCAATAGTTGGCCCTCATAAATTCAAAGTAATGGAGCACAACGTGGAAGGTCGAGAAAAGAGACAAGGTGCAGAAAAAGACAAAAGGGATTTTGAAGAAAAAGAAGGCGAAAAATGTTAAAATAGGTGTTTAGAGTTTTAGGGCCACACATCATATTGTGATGGAGAAAAAAGGAAAAGGATAAAAGCACACGAATCCGAAAACTGTTGATAGAATTTGACATTACGGAGATGCTTCCAAAACCCACCAGTTGTGGCCTGAAATATCAACAGTGAAAGTTTCTCCTTCCCCTAAAAGGCCTCAAAAATAGACATTTTGATAGTTGAGTTTATGGAAAGTGACTTGAGAACTTTATGCTAAGGCCTTGTTCGGTTGGTTCATGACTCGAGAGTCCCGCATCTTGTTCATTTTTCGGTAGTACAACAGCTCTTCTACTTGCTTCAAAAGAAATTTTCAGTGAGCTTCTAATAGGGTTCTCTTATCGAACCCTTCTTTTTTTAGACTATACAAACATCAAACTAAAAATCTGAATTTTGTATTTAGGACTTTTTTTTTTTTCATTTTAATATATGCCAGAACAAATCAGCTCTCAAAAATACTCAATTTACTAACAACGATCTTTAAGTGGGATGGTAAGAGAGGACATGCAACTCGTACAAATTATGAGTTTGAATTATCTCTCAATCCAAGATAGACCATCTACTCTATTCCACCTTAATTATGAAAAATTTACAAAACCAAAAAAAAGGGCCCAGTATGCTTTCTTCAACCAATCCAAGACGTACTTATTCTTACTATGGCTAGCAAACTTAGTGTTAATCATTTTTAATTTCGAAAAATGTACTTACGAGGAAATTACGCCCGATAGTATTTTGAGAGGGTGAATTTGTATCTTTATATATAGCGGTTTTTTTCTTTACAATTTTTTGGATTGTAGCAGTTTTTATTATAAAGTTTAAAATTAATCCCTGATTTTCTCCAAAATAGTTGAGGTTTATCTACTAGTTGATTGAGTTTTTTCAACTAATTAGTTGAGATTTAGTCTATTCACTGGTTGAGTTTTATTGAATAACCGATTGATGTTTAAATATTAAAGGTATTTTTTATATAAAAAAAACATAAAAATAATATATTTCCAAACACATTTATTTAACTGCTATATGAAAAAAGCTGAGTTTTAGATAAAAGAATCTCAAGTTTGAATCATTTTCTTTTAATCCCACAATAAACCATCCTAAACAATATAACCCCTTTATTCTTGAAAAATAAAAAGAAATGCCCAATTTGCTTTCTTCAATCAACATACTACTCTCCACCAATGAGCTTTAAGTGGAATAGCAAGAGGAGATGTGCAACTCTTATACATTATGAGTTTGAATAATTTTCTTTCCGTCACAGGATATGCCATCCTCAACTATGTAAACCCTATTAATTCATGAAAAATAAGAAATAAATGCCTAAGCTGTTTTATACAACCAATCCGAGACTTATAATTATTGTTATTATTATGGCTTGAAGACTTAGTTTTGTTCTTTTTCTAATTTTGATAAATAAACTTATTTTTGTCCTTGATATAAGAAGACAGATATTTTGAGAATGGGGGTTGGAAAGTCTAATAATTATTGATTAGGTAAGAATTTGGGATAAGCCACACAAAACAAAACTAATTGAAGATGAGCCAAGCTGTTATTTTCAATAAAGAGGGAAGGCGTGGCTCTTGCATGGCCAGTCCTAGTAGCGAACCTTTAATTCGAAAAGGACAACATTAAGTCCCACGCCAAAGGTACACATTGTACATGTACTTCGGTCTTTAGTCTAGCTACTTCTATTTTTTCTTTTTCAGTTTTATTTTTTTCTCTCTTCTGAATTATTATTGCTAATCACATTTTATTGTTGATCGGTTAGAGTGTTATATTTGGGTTATAAACCCAAAAAAAAAAAAAAACTACAGAACTTTTAATAATATTTATCCTCGTAATTTCTTTTATTTGAGTAATATTTATCCTCGTAATTGATATTCATATGATCGAACAAAATTTCGTAAATTTTTATTTAACTCGAATTGCGTAAGGAGATAGTATGTATTATTCAACAAAAAGGCCGTGTACCAAAATACATGCATGCGTTTTTCACAAAAAATAAAATAAAATAAAATACATGCACGTGGAGCGGTTAAGAGGATTTTCTTTTATTTACATTCTTATTTATGGGTCATGTCTCTCTTCTTACAAGATAGGAAGCTATAATTAGATAAATTAAGACATAATTAGATAAATTAAGACATATTTAAGCTCAATAATTATGAAACCTTTTGAAATCAATTACACTAGTTTATTTTGTCTAATACAAACCAGGACACCAAATTTTAAATGCTAAACGATAATTAATTTGTCAGTTGTTTATAACTTGTGAGCTCACTTACGTAAAATTGGCTATATAACAATTTAAACTGTTTTTTAAATAATTAAGTTGTTAATAACCATGTCATAAGTAAGACATTAATTTATTAGCTACGTTATGTTTTGGTAGGAGGAAGAGAATGCGTGGAAGAATAAGAGCAATATTACCTGACAAAAAAATGTGTGTTAGAGACATTTTTTTTTTTGGTGGGGGGTGGTGTTTAGTATTATAAAGAATGAAGAGTATAACTACACTTTCTTTTTCCCTTAACTTTCTCACTTTGTTTTACATTTCTTAGTGGGTCACTATTTCACACATGAATTCTTTTATGATCTAATTTATCATTTTAATAATCTAACAAATAATAATTGAATTTACATATGAAGTAGAGAGTGCAAAAATGAGTGTAATATATAATGCCGCTAATAATTTTAATTAAAAGATTGAGCGAATATATCCAATTATAGAGAGATGAAAATTAAGTCAAAATGAAAATTTGAAATCAACTATCTAATATTTTCTCTGTTAAAATTCTTTATACCAAACCAATTAAATTGCCATCCTCTCTTCTACTTCTACCTCTTATGAAATATGTATATGTGTGAACTCAACACGAATAAATAATTTCACTACAGCTAGCATAACAAGAATCCAAATATATATATATATATATATATATATAGAAGTTGTCAATCTAATAGGTATTTTTATACTTATGGGTATGTATTTTTTTTTAGCCGTTGGATCACCATCTAATAGTGATCCAATGAGTTAATAAAGTGCATGAAAAAACGTGCATCATTAATACTTTTTCTCTCTCTTATTTTTAACAATAAAAAATTATGCATACTAAATTTTTATTTGCCAAATTGATACCTGTGCATAGGTTAAAAAAAAAAAACTTACGAAATTGGTGCCCATATATATATATATATATATTATATATATATATATATTTTTCCGTAGCAATTTATGGGTTGAAAATAGGACACTAGGAACCTTTTTGTAAATATGTGTCAGAAGAGTACTGAACACGTGACCATTATAATTTACATGACAAATGATATTTATTATTATTGAACAGGAACAACATAAGGGTTATTTTTTGATCAATTTCCTCTCAACGGGTATGAGCCACATATCCGATTAAACATGTTTACACAGACAAATAAGAACGAATATCATGCGAATACAAGTGAATCATTTCATGTGTGAATGATTTAGAGTAATATCATGTTTTAAATAGTTTAACGTCCATGCTTTTTAATTTTCTTTTCAAGTATAATTATATTTGCCAATTAGAGTATAATCTAGTTCTTTATAATGTTATAGGCAAAAGTTCTGTTGTTTAATGTATGGCTTTGGCGGAGTACGTTTATCTTTTTCAAGTCGTTTTCCCTCTTCACTTGCCCCATCAACATGTTCTCTTAATAAGGTATTATATTGTTTAAATTTCACAATCAAAAGCACATCTCCCAAATATTATTAAAAAACAAGGATACATCTAGCAAAATTTGAAAACAAAAACACATCTTTTTGCGATTTACCGGTAAAATAAATACTAATACATTCATTAACAAATTAGTAATAGTTAATGTAATAGTTTTCTTTCGTTCAAAAAGTTATCATATAGGTCTCCATTCAAGGGAATAAAAGAAGTTATCATAGGTCTCCTTGAGAATAGTAGTTTTCAATCGTATTCATAATTATGTTTTCTTATCTATCCCGTATCCAGAATTTATTGGAAAAAAAAAATATTTCCAACAAAATTTATGTTCTTATCATTTTGCAATCGGTTTAGCCCAAAAAAAAAAAAATTATAAAAGGACGTTTTCCTTTAATCTTTTGAAAATAAAAGGAGTGGATTTTTGTAATGAATTATTCTTTCCAAGTTTTTGTTACATTTTTTATTACTGTGAAATCAAGAATCTTATGTTATTTTTGTCAGTGTAGATTTTGGCGTGAACTAACGTACACCACACACTTGCCAAAATCCAAATTTAATGTTTTTGCTAAGCACCTAGATTTAATTTAGCTTTGGTACGTAAAACCTAATAAGGTTATAGATGAACTTTTTGTACATACTAATGACGGTGATACATGTTAAATCTCTTCTACAAAATGACTTTGGTAATGTACTAAACGAAGACCTAAAGTGAATAGTGGTTGAATAGTAATAGTACTATAATTTTAGGAAGTAGCACACGCACGCGAGAAAAAGAGAGTAAATAAAGTGAGAAGAAAAAACAAGGAGACAAATAAAATTTTACAGAATTGTAATGACTTATCTTATATGTGAGATATAAGTTATTATTTATAATAGTCTTGTGGTCCTAAGATGCTAGAGTTGATGGCCACGTGTTTCTTAAAAAGATAAAGAAAAGAATCTCATATGTATACTGTACAAACAGTAGATAGTCAATCGGGTCAAATGTCAACCTCTCCATGGATTGTGCTGCCTTTTTTGTGTTTGGATAATAAGTGTTGGAGCGGTTTCACACCAGTCGTCCACGTGTCATGAACTGCTGATGCTGGATTCTCCAACTGTTCACGTGCCCTTGCTAATTCACAAATCTC
>JXTB01000032.1:0-49870 GCA_002914805.1 Parasponia andersonii
GCTATAACCCCATTTACATGGCATCACAATGCAAATTTATTGTGCTACAATACTAGATTTTTGTGTCATAGCCTTGGTCACATGGCACCATAGTGCCACATTTTTACACTGCAGCACCATCTTCTTGCTAGTTTTGGCACTACGGGGCTAGTTTCAGTGTTGCAGTGCTAGAAAGTGCAGAACAGGCTATAGAAAACTCAGATTTTACTCGTGAAAGTTTTCTATTTTACTCCTCTTCCATTAATTCGAAGGGGGATGAAAACTTTAGCAGCCAAAAGGTTCTAGACCTATTCGAAGGGAGAAAACAACACCATAAAGAGGATTGAAGAAGGAGAAATTAGATTGGAAGTTTCAAAAGAATTTTTCTATCTCTTACTCTTATTTTCTCTCTTTTACTTTCTACAAATGAATATATATCAATCTTGTTACCTTTGTTTTGATTCATTTTGTATGAACATGAGCTAAACTTGATTTCTAGGGAGGTAATTGAATCTCTAATGTATTCAAACTATTTTATTTTCCCTAATATTTCTTGTTTTCCATGATTGAGTTAGTTGTTCTATCTTGAGCTTAATGCATCTATTTACTTGGCCATTAAATAGAGTTGTGTTGTGAAGCCTATAAGAACATGGGAAGGAGAATTTATTTTTAGACATAGATAGAACATCATAAGATTACCTAGTATAAGGTAAGTTTACATAGGATAGGAATATACCTATATGACTTATGAAATCTTTCTATTATAATCACTAAACTTAATGAATCTAGTCAATTGATATTAGAAGTAATATATGAGCTTGTCTAAATATTTTCATTTATCTCTTGGAAAGAAGTTTGTGAATACATTCAGATTCTCGGTTGTCAATTCTAATTGGATAGTTCAACCATGAGGAAAACTAGTAGTTGAAGGAGTTAAAAGGTAGATTGCATCCCTAGGTTCCTTACTATTGTTTTAAGAACTATCTTTGATTGTTTAATTTCAATTCCTATTCTTTCATTTTACATTATTATTTTCCTTTTAATTCTTACTTAAAACCACCAATTATTGTTGTTTGGATAAATTGAAAATTAATTTCGGCTAGAAGTTACAAATTATGAATCAAGTACTTTCCATAGGATCAACATTCTCTTACCTAATATATTACTTGTTGCGACCCGTATACTTCTGGTGGTGTGTTAGAAAAAGCCCAACAATTTTTTTGCACCGTTGTTGGGAAGTATGGTGATTTTCTAGTTGTTAATACTAATATCAATTGGAGACTTAATTCAAACTTTTTGTTTTTTTTTATGGATCTCAGGTGTTTTGTTTTGCCATATCAGATGCACAAAGAATGTAGAATTCATACTATTTGATCCTGAGATTAAGCGTACTTTGAGGGGAATTTGAAAACCAAAGAATCAATAAGTCAACCCTCAAGTGGCTATAGGAGACCAAGACAATGCTATACCTTTGAGGGATTTTTTGGTTCCTATCCTCGAAAGGTTTCGTCCTAGCATTCGGAGGCTGGCTATCGATACTAGCAACTTTGAGTTGAAGCTGATAATTATTCAGACGGTACAAGCTATATGCCAATTTAGTGGTTTAGCTAGTGATGATCTAACCAACACATCATGAATTTTCTAGAGATATGCGATGTTTTTAAGCACAACAGAGTTAGAGAGGATGCCATTCATTGAGGTTGTTTCCATTCTCCTTAAGAGACAAACCTAAAGGTTGGTTGAATACCTTATCTTCAGGATCAATCACTACTTGGGATCACTTAGCTAAAAAATTTCTTGCCAAGTTCTTCCTTCCAGCTAAGTTGAGGGACAACATCACATCCTTTGTGCAATTTGACAATGAATCCCTATACGAGACTTAGAAGTGCTATAAGAAGATGATAAGGAAGTGTCTACATTATGGGATACCTAAATGGCTTCTTATTCAAACATTCAATAATAAGTGGATGTGTCACTTGAAGACTATTGTATATACCGTAGCCGATAGTGCGTTGATAGGTAGATCAACAGATGATGCTTATGAGTTATTAGAAGAAATAATAGTGAACAACTACCAATGGCCTTCTAAGTATGTTAATCCATGAAAAACCACCAGTATCAACGAGTTAGAAGTTATTTCTTCATTAACAGCTCAAGTTAATAAGTTAACCAAGAACTTAGAGTCAATGACCAAAAACCTCGATTCTATGGCAGTCTACGGGGTACATATAATGCAAAAGTCAGTTGGAACTTATGAGCAATATGGTGATAGTCATTTGAGTTCTTATTGCCCTTTGAGTATTGAGTCAGCTCACTTTGTGGGGAGCCATAACTAGGATTAACTCAATAATGCTTACTCGAACTCTTACAATCTGAGATGAAGAAATCATCTAACTTTTTTGTGGAGCAGTTAGAATCAATAAGCGAAAAATCCCAGGGATAGTGATGGTATTTGGACCTAACACTTAGGAAAAATCATATATATATATATATACAAACTATAAAAAACACGTGATCACATCATGAATGTAGTAAAAAATATTAGTGAAATTAGGTTTTAAAATTTTTACATGAAAATAGCTTTCATAACCATAAAATATGCATATATCAATTACAGGATAATGTATAACATAAATCAAATCTAGATACATAAACCTTAGAGATAAGATTAAGGTTAAGCTCTTATAGCATACTCCTCCTTGATCTCTTTATTGATGGTGATCAAATCTCCAACCCTAGATCTTCTTGTCTATTCTCTTCCTCTTGGTTTATGAGGTGAGTGGGCACTAAGTTGAATCTTTTGTTAGACAATGATTAAGAACAACTTCTTGATCCATTGGAATACCGGTGTAATGCCCAAGTTTCTCACATGCAAAATAAGCCAATAATAAACATGTTCATATTGCATAATAGACATATTATGAAACTAGTGTCAATTTTATGGTAAATTGCTTAAGCTGGTTATTAAATACTTTCGATATATATTATTATAGAAATGTTTGTTGAAGTGCTCTCATGGAATGTAAAGGCTCAGTAGCCTCAGAGAGAGAGCTTGGTGTATGAAAAGAATAAATAATACATTCATTAATAACAATGCTATATGTACATGCATTAAAATCATGTATGTTGATAACTTGGTCAAATAGTAGTTTTTCAGTAAAATGCATTTTTTACGTTTTTCGTAGCCAAATTCATTGTGTGCTTAACACTTCAAATAGCTTTAATTCAATATTTAGGACTCATTTATAGCATTTTATTTGTTGGCCTTAGGTAAGCACGAGATGGTAATCATTGTACTAAACTGTGTTTAATTACACTAAGCTAGCTTAGATTCAGCTTAATCGGGTAATGTCATCTTTGTGCATTATAATAATTAGGAATTGATGCTATGTTTTCCTTATTAATTGGAGTCTAATTGACTTATTTTTATATTTCATGATTAGTAATGGGACTAAGTTTCACTAGATTATAATAGGATTGGCCATATGGGATCATAGGTCAAAGTATTACTAGTTTTCACCTTCTAAGCTAGGATTCACCATTTTGGAGTACACTTGAGTGTATGGCATTGACCAGCAATGTGGTGGGTATGCTATGGATGTTTTAGAGTTGGACGTATGGAAAGTAAGGTGCAAAAATTCCCAAAATACCCCTTAGAATTTAAGTTATGCCTTTTCTTAGCCATTAAGTGTTGATTTTTGACCAAATCTGGTAATTTCTTTTCCCTTTCTCTCTAGCCACGACTTGAACCACTCCAGGCACTTTATAAATTTCTCTCAACTCCTCTTAGCATATCTAAGAGTTTCCAAGTGGTAGAACTCAAGTTAGAGCTCTAGAAAGCAAGATAGGTCCAAACTAGTCAAGGTAATTCTACTAATTCTTCTTCCTAAGTTTTTACTTTTTTATTTAAATTCTCTACTTGATACCACTTAAGAAATTGTTCTTCTAGGTTCTCTTTACTCCTAAATCAGTTTCAAACCCTTGAGAATTAATTTGGTGGAGGTAGAAGACAAGAGCTTCAGTAAAAGCTCAAATTAGTCAAAGTGAACTCTATGTAGGATTTTGAATTTGTAGTTAATTTATTTTGCTTTAACTCTTGAATAAAAGCTTCTATTTGATGAATATAGGTCTTAGGAAACCTTATATATGCCTAGAAACATAGAATTTAAGTGGAGGATTAAAGTTAGACTTAAAGTCCAAAGTTGCTATTTATGGAGTTAAGTATTTTTATGTGTAATAGATTAAGATTTATATACTTCTAATCTGGTTTTATAAAATTGAAATGTATATTTTTTTGATTCCACTATGTAAATATATTTGTTTGGTTGCTGATTGTGACAATGGAAAAGTATAAAAGTGGTTTTAAACTTTGTCTAAATCAAAAGGAATTCAAGTGTTCCTAGGATATACTAAATGATCCTCTCTGAGTTATATATGTGGGAATTGGATTGTAAAATTTTATTACAGGTTTAAAGTCGTGATTTCAATCATGTGGGAATGACCTACAAATAGGAGAAGTACTGTCCAAATATTTTTTAAAACCAAATAGTACCATTTGGGAACAAACGGGCCAGTTTTTATGAAAATATGTGATATTTTGGATCATTTTGCAATTAGATTTCTTGATTTTGTGAAATTTCTAATTTTAGGCTTGTAGTCGTTTTCTTTAAGTATTTTATATTGTAGTGATTATATTAGTAATAAAATTGATATCAAATCTTCCACACACCTTACCACAGAGTATACTGGCCCTTTTCACTATCTTTTCTGTCGGACACAAGGTAAGTAAAGATTTATTTTAATTACATCAAAAGAACAGAAGTATATGCAAGATGTTTTCTTACATGTTTATGTGTATTATATTAATTATATTTTATTCATATGGTTGTTGTAAATTTTATAAATGATAGAAGCATGGCATGATCATGTAAGCATGATTTTCAAAGAAATGGGTTTTCTAAGAATTGAATTTAAAGTAGTACCATTGTACCAATTTTACGAGATATGTTTTATGTACTGTATTTAGTCTGTCTACATTGGGTAAGTATAGCTTGCATAGGTATCCTTCCAACATAGGTGGGCCTTACCGACTGTCGGGACTGAGAATTATACTATGAGATTTATTAGGTACATTACCTAGTTGGTCTGCATTGGCCATACGATTCCTTCCTGCATAGGTTGGCACGGCTTAGCGACTGTCGCGATTTGTAGTGTACTCAAGGGCCCTATAAAGAAACATTTTCTAAGAAATGTGCCTTAAAATGAAAAGTTACGAAAGAAAGAGTACAATGAGAATTTCAATGAAGTTTATGCATGAAATATATACATGAGCATACATGATCTTTACTTACTGAGTATTAGCTCATTTAGTTTCTATGATGCAGGTGAGGAGATATATGATGTATAGAGTTACTAGTTGGAAAGCACCTTTTCTTGTTGCCATGATTATACAAATATAGATGAGCTTAACTTGTGGGCGATATTTTGATATTTTGATGTGTAGTAAATATTACTGCTGATGGCAAAATAAACTGATAAGAACTTTTGGTTATATATTTTGTAAAGACACTTTCAAAAAGTAACACTACACAGCTCATTTTGTTTTAGAGTCTCAAAAGTTAAATTGGCCTACTTTAATTTTTTTAAAACAAAACTAAAGTTATGGTTCATAAAGGAGTAATACTTCCTAGTTTGATCTATATAGTCATATAGTTAAGCTAGAGGACATTACAGTTGTGGTATTAGAGTGGAGATTTAGTCGTTTCAGAAGACTGCCTACATATATAAGATCATGTTATAGAAAGCTTATTCAACTAGTAAGTCTAATTAATTTCATTTGTGAACTTTATTTTTGTTATATAAGTTTGATGCGCACATTATTATTGGCTATTATGTTTATTTATAAGCAAAGGGCCAGTGTACAGGAAATCATGCCAAAGGGTAAAGGTCAAACTGGCCAACAGAGGGGTGATTAAGAAAATGAAAAAGATACTACTATATATCGATTGGTTGAATTAGTAAAGAGACAAGCTTAACAAATAGAGAAGCTTATAAAATGAGATCAAAGGAGAGAGGAACAATTACAAGTTGAAGCTAGAAAAGAAAATCATGAACAAGCTTTTGAAAGGTTCAGGAAGAATAAACCTCTAGCTTTTAAGGGTGAAACAAATCCACTATTAGCTGAGGAATGGATTCGGAGTTTGGAAGGTATCTTTGATTACATAAGAATCCCTGAGGAGGAAAAAGTTTCTTGTGCTACTTATATATTCCAAATGGATGCCAGGCATTGGTGAGATTCCATAAAGTCAATCATTGATGTTAACAAATTGACTTGGGAGAGATTCAAAGAAATATTTTATTAGAAGTACTTTAGTGAAGTTGATCGACTAGCAAGCTGATCGGTAGCTGAGTTTACTAATTTGAAAAAGGGTGGCATGTCTGTATTTGACTACATAAAGAAATTTGATGATCTATCCCGTTGTGCTCCTCATATGGTTAGTACCAATGAGTTAAAAGTAAATTAGTTTCTACAAGGGCTCAAAGTAGAAATATATAGGGATATTAAGATGTCCATAGGAAAAGGTGTATCTTACACAAAAGTTACAGAGAAAGCTCTTAAAGCTGAAGAAGCTGAACTTAAGGTGGTAAAGCACTAGAAATTAGAAGAAACAAAAACATGGCGAGGAGAAATGCAAATTTGGGAAAAGATATTCAACTAACATTTAATGGCAGAAAAAGAAAATTTCCACAAGGTCAGGGACAAAGACAAGAAGATCCTTCAAAGCATCCAGCAATAGGTCAACAAAGGCAAACTACTATGAATTAGAAAGTTACATGCCCCAAATGTGGAAAGTCTCATAAAGGTGAATGCCTTTTAGGTAGTAGAGTGTGTTATACCTGTGGCAAAATAGGACATTTTTCTAGAAATTGTCCCTCTCTCTCTGGTGAACAAAAGAAAGTTTTAACCTGAATGTTTATCATGATTGTGATAAATGCTAAGGTTGATCTATCGGTTGTAGCAAGTTAGATCTATATCTTTGATATCTTTGCAAATACATTAATAGATTTAGGAGTTATACATTCATTTGCATCACCAGTATATGTGAGAAAATTAGGTAGATCACCTGAAACTTTGAATTTAAGATATTGTGTAACTATTCCATCTAGGGAAGTGCTATATTCTGGTCAAGTTTTGAGAGCATGTCTAATACAAATAGATGGTAGAGAATTATGGGTAGTCTTAATATGTTGGATTTGCAAGATTTTGAGATTTTGGGTATGGATTGGCTATCTAAGGATCATGCTAGCATTGATTGTAATAGTAAGAGAGTAGTATTTCTACTACCTGGTGAAGAGGAGTTTACTTTCCTTAGGTCTTCTAGGAAGAAAATGGTACCAATTATTTCAATGATAAAAGCAAAGAAGTTACTTGAGAAAATATGTACTAGTTATTTGGCAAATGTAATGGATACTAGAGAAGAACTTAGGATGAAGCCACAGGAAGTACCAGTGGTTGATGAATTTCTAGAGGTATTCCCATAAGATTTATCGAGATTACCACCTAATAGAGAGATAGAGTTTATTATTGACTTGCTACATGGTACTGCTCCTATTTCAAAAGTACCATATAGAATGGCTCCAACAGAGTTGAAAGAATTCAAAATACAATTACAGGAGCTTTTGGACAAGGGTTTTATACCCCAAGCTTTTCACCATGGGGTGCTCTAGTATTATTTATAAAGAAGAAAGATGGAACTATGAGGTTTTGTATTGATTATAAATAGCTAAATAAGATTACAATCAAGAATAAATATCCTCTCCCTAGAATTGATGATTTGTTTGATCAGTTACAAGGTGCTTCAGTATTTTCAAAGATTGATTTAAGATCGGGATACCATCAACTGAAGATTAAGGAAGAAGATATTCCTAATATAGCTTTTAGGACGAGATACGGGTACTATGAGTCCTTAGTGATGCCCTTCAGTTTAACTAATGCTCTAGCTACTTTTATGTATATGATGAATAGAGTATTCAAGAATTTCTTAGATTGTTTCGTTATAGTATTCATTCATGAAATTTGGATCTACTCGTGCTCAAGGGAGGAGCACATGGAGCATTTGAGAATAGTTTTGAAGATCTTGAAAAAGAAGCAATTTTATGCAAATTTAAGAAATGTGAATTCTGGTTGGAGAAAGTTATCTTCTATGGTTATGTAGTGTCTAGAAATGGTATTTCTGTGGACCCAATGAAGGTTGAAGCTGTAAGTAATTGGTCAAGACCTATAAATATTTCATAGATTCGAAGTTTCTTGGGATTAGCTAGTTATTATAGAAGGTTCGAAAAGGATTTTCTCAGTTGGCTTCTCCATTGACTCATTTGACTAGAAAGAATGTGAAATTTTGTTGGGATGATAATCTTGAAAAGAGTTTACAAGAGTTAAACCATCATTTGGTCATAGCTCCTATACTTTCTATACCCACAAGATCAAGAGGAGTTGTTGTTTATAGTTATGCTTCCAAGACTGGTCTAGGTTGTGTTTTGATGCAAAATGGTAAAATTATCACCAATGCATCAAGGCAACTAAAAGAATATGAAAAGAAATATCCTACTCATGATTTGGAGCTAGTAGCAATAGTTTTTGCACTGAAGATTTGGAGACATTATCTTTATGAAGAAAGATGTCAAATCTACACAGACCATAAAAGTCACAAGTATTTCTTTACCCTAAAGGAACTGAATATGAGATAGAGAAGATGGCTCGAACTTGTAGAAGACTGATTGTGAAATTAACTATCATCTAGGAAAAGCTAATGTGATTGCAGATGCTCTAAGTAGAAAGTTATTAGCTGCTATGTCACTTAAGTATATTGATCGGAAACATATTTTGATGGATTTACATTGATTGGAATTAGATATTGTGCCTACATGTTTACTGGAGAAATTAGCAGCTCTTACCTTGCAACCTACAATTTTAGAGAGAATTAATTAAGGCCAGAATACGGATCCCTATTTGACAAACTGAAAGACTAAGATAGAGTCTGGAAAGGAGATAGCCTTCCAAATTTCTAGTGATGGTGTAATCAGATATAGAAATAGAATGTGTGAGCTAGATGAAACAATTAGAAAAGAGTGATTGATAGAAGCTCACACTACTCTCTACTCTGTGAATCCCGGTATTACAAAGATGTATAGGGACTTAAAAATGCATTACCTGTGGCCAGATATGAAGAAGGTTATGATTGAGTTTGTAGAATAATGTCTCATATGCCAGCAAGTTAAAGCTAAATATCAGAGACCTGCTGGTACATTGAAACCTATACATGTGCCACAATGGAAATGGGAAGAGATTGCTATGGATTTGGTGGTTGGACTTCCTAAGTCAAATAAAGACCATGATGCTATTTGGGTTATTATGGATAGATATACTAAGTCAGCCCATTTCCTGCCGATTAAAGTGACTTATAGCTTGGATCAGTTAGCTCGGTTGTATGTTCAAGAAATCATTAGACTACATGGTGTTCCAAAAGTAATTATTTCTGGCCAAGATGCTAGATTCACTTCAAAATTCTGGAAGAGGGTTCAGGAGGCTATGGGTACAAAACTATCATTCAGTACAACTTTTCATCCTCAAATCGATGGACAATCAGAGAGAACCATACAGACTCTTGAGGATATACTTAGAGCTTATGTGTTAAATTTTCATGGGTCTTGGAGCAAGTACTTTCCATTGACAGAATTTTCCTACAACAATAGTTATCAAGCTTCAATTGAAATGCCTCTATATGAAGTATTGTATGGAAGAAAGTTTAGATCTACAATTCACTGAGATGAGATGGGAGAAAGGAAATTTCTTGGTCCAGAATTTGTAAGAGAAACTGCTGAAGTGGTAGAAAAGATTCGCAAAAGGTTATTAGTTGTTTAGAATAGATAGAAGCATTATGTTGATCCTAGAAAGAGAGATGTCACATTTAATGTTGGGAACAAAGTATTTTCAAAGGTTACTCCCATGATAGGAATCATGAGGTTTGGGAAGAAAGGGAAGGTTAGTCCTAGTTATATAGGCCCATTTGTTATACTTGACAAAGTTAGAGATGTTACTTATAGACTTGGATTACCACCCTTACAGTCTAACGTACACAATGTTTTTTATGTCTTTATGTTAAGAAGATATATTCCAAACCCTTCACATATTTTGAGTTTTGAGCCATTAGAGTTGAGCCAAGATGTGAGCTATGAAGAACAAATAGTGCAGATTTTTTATAGAAAAGAAAAGCAATTTAGAAACTAGAAGATCCCTTTTGTCAAAGTATTGTGTAGGAACCATGAAGTAGAAGAGGCCACATGGGAAAGAGAAGAAGAGATAAAAGCTAAGTATCCTCACTTATTTCGGTAAGTGAATTTCGACTATGAAATTTAATAAGGAGGGAAGGATTGTGATGCCCAAGTTTCTCACATAAATAATAAACTAATAATAAATATGTTCATATTGCATAATAGATATATCACGAAACTAGTGTCAATTTTATAGTAAATTGCTTAAGCTGGTTATTAAATGCTTTCAATATGTACTATTGTTCTAATGTTTGTTGAAGTACTCCCATGCAGTGTAAAGGCTTTGTACCCTCAGATAGAGTGCTTGGTATATGAAAAGAACAAAGAATACATTCATGAATAATAATACTATATGCACATACATTAAAATCATGTCTGTTGATAACTTGGTCAAATAGTAGTTTTTCGTTAAAATGCATTTTTCATGCTTTTCAGAGCCAAATTCACTTTACGCTTAACACGTCAAATAGCTTTAATTCAATGTTTGGGACTCATTTATATCATCTTATTTGTTGGCCTTCGGTAAGCACGAGGTGGAAATCATCTTAGTGCATTCTCATAATTAGACATTGATGCTATGTTTGCATTATTAATTAGAGTCTGATTGACTTATTTTTATATTTAATGATTGGTTATAGGTTTAGGTTTGACTAGATTGCAATAAGATTGGCCATATGAGATTATAGGTCAAAGTATGACTAGTTTCCAACTTCTAAGTTAGGTTTCACCATTTTGGTATAAACTTGAGTGTATGGGATTGACCAAAAATATAGTGGGTATGCTAAGTATGTTTTAGAGCTAAACACATGGAAAGTAAGGTGCAAAAATTCCCAAAATACCCCTTAGAATTTAAGTTATGTCTTTTCTTAGCCATTAAGTATTGATTTTGGACCGAATCTTTCCCTTTTCTCTTCAGCCACAACTTAAACCACTCTAGCCACTTTCTAAACTTCTCTTAACTTTCCTTAGCTATATCCAAGAGTTCCAAATATTAGAACTCAAGTTAGAGCACTGGAAAGCAATATAGGTCCAAACTAGTCAAGGTAATTCTACAAATTCTTCTTCCTAAGTTTTTGCTTTCTTATTTCAATTCTTGATTTGATACCACTTAAGAAATTATTTTTCTAGGTTCTCTTGACTCCTAAAATTAGTTTCAAAGCCTTGAGAATTAATTTAGTAGAGATTGAAGGCAAGAGCTTCAACAAAAGCTCAAATTTGTTCAAAGTGAACTCTATGTAGGATTTTGAAGTTGTAGTTAATTTTTTTTTTTTTTAACTCTTGAATTAAAGCTTTTGTTTGATGAATATAGGTCTTAAGAAATCTTATATATGGCTAGAAACATAGAATTTTAGTGGAGGATTAAAGTTAGACTTAAAGTAGAAGGTTGTTATTTATGGAGTTATGTATTTTTATGTGCAGTAGATTAAGTTTTCTATACTTGTAATCTTATTTTATAAAATTGAAATATATATTTTGTTGATTGCATTATGTAAATATATTTGTTTGGTTGCTGATTTTGACAATGGAAAAGTATATAAGTGATTTTAAACTTAGTCTAAACTGAAAGGAATTCAAGTGGTCCTAGAATATACTAAATGATTCTCTCCAATTTGTATATGTGGGAATTGGATTGTAAAATGTTATTGAAGGTTTAAATCATGATTTCAATCATGTGAGAATGTCCTACAAATAGGGGAGATACTGTCCAAATATTTTTAAAAATCAAATACTACCATATGAAAGTATGTACCATTTTTGTTCATTTTGTGATTAGATTTCTTGATTTTGTGAAATTTCTGATTTTAGTCTTATGGTCGTTTTCTTTACGTATTTTACATTGTAGTGATTATCTTAGTAATGAAATTGATATCAGATCTTCTATACACCTTGCCACAGAAGATACTGATCCTTTTCACTATTTTTTTTGTCGGACACAAGGTAAGTAAAGATTTATTTTAATTGCATCACAAGAATAATAGTATATGCAAGATGTTTTCTTATATCTTGTTTGACCTATATAGTCATATAGTTAAGCTAGAAGGTATTACAATCGGAACATGAGATGATATTGCAGGAAACTTTTTCTTTCCTTTCTTAGCCTAAGTTGACCAAAGTCTCTCTCGCTCCCTGTGCCTCATGCGTGTGACACTATATGTGTTACTGTGATATATATAAAGGTTCCAAAATTGCTAATCCTAATCCAACTAGGATGGGGCTTTTTCTACAATTCGGGTGATAGGTATATTTTTATAAATATGTCAACCTCATGAAACTTATTTATAAAAATACCGACTTCTATGTAGAGCCATTATTTTACATAGTTTCATGAAACTAAATTCACAAATACCTCCAACCAATTAATGAGCTTTATTGAATTAGACAAGAGATCTAATGGATCCAAATAATCTAATCACCAATAGTATAATAAATACATAATAACTCTTAGTATGGTATTTGTATAAATACTACTAGTAAAGGGGACACTCCACCAAAGGTCCGATATTGCACACTTAGATTAAATGCCTTACCTTTTATAGAGATTTAATCAACCAACCTTGATTAACTGATCCATCCAACATATTCTATACCATATATAGAATCTCTATACAGGGCTGTAGTTGCATAGGTGAAATTACCGTAATACTCCTCCAATATATACTTACCTTTAAGTTGTCATTTTTTTATCAACAAATAATCTTATTGATAATTTTGTTCTCAATGGTAATTTAGAAAAAATTATCAACTAATTCACAAAGTGAATACTATGATCTTATATTTAATTATTCCATGAATCTGGAAAGACCTTAAAGTGACATTAAGGTATAGTGTTCTTAACTATTTGATGTTCCTATCAATTCATAAACCATAACCTCCAATATGCCATAGTTCACTTCTAATTTTATAGACGTTAGTCTTATACCAAATCAAAATGCTACAACCTATGAAAGCAAGTCCAGTCAAATATTAAAGATTAAGATCTATATGTTAAGAGCTAGTTTGTAGTAATATAAGAATTGAGTTATGGCACTCTAATTCTTTATATTACCTTGTCCTATTCAATACACATAACTTATTTATGTATTTCTATCAGAATTCAGATACTTCAATGATTTGAGACACATTATTCCTATTGAGATAGACAAACACTACAATCTTTAGTAAATAAAGTATTCATTCTTTATTTACAGATTGTGAACTAATTAATTTAGACTTAGATAAAAAAACAAGTCTGTCCATAATTAACACTTAATCATGTTTGTTTCGTTATACCCAAATAAAGTCATGCAATCTTTCTTAGATAAATAAACTATTCAATTGAGATAGTTTAATCTAGCAAATATCATAATTGTATATAAGAGAAAGTTATTTGCACTAAAAGGGTAAATTTTGAAATCTGCTTTTTAGGGCACATATCCCAACATTCTCCCACTTGTCCAAAAAGTAGTTACTCAAATTAACATAGTAAAAGCCTAAAAATGTTCCAAATGATTGAAATTAATAAAAGCAAAAATTAAGTGTCCAACTAACAAGTTAAAAAACTAAGAAAAGAAATGAAGATCGTAAGCTCTTTCTTCATCGTTTTCTTGATTGACTTCTCTCTCATCCTCTAGAAAGTCTCCATTTTTACTGATGAAGGTAGTATTGGTAGATTGTCTATAAAGAAGGTAATACTTTTCTTCCTTTAGGTAGCCAAGTAGAAAATGCTTTTCTGAATTTTTATCAACTTCGTCTCCCATTTTCTTACACGGATATACTTCACAACCCCATACCTATAGATGCTCTAAGCTCTCTATCTAGCCCATCTACATCTGAAAAGGTGTCAAATTAATTTTACCTAATGGAGTGATACGAAGCAATCTTTAAAGCTTAATCCTAATATCTATTGGACATCAGTGACTCCTTGTACATTAGCATTATGGTATACTTGAGTCTGATGTTGTACCTCTCAGTATCTTCTATATGACTATGCTCATAAATAGTTGCATATTCATAGGGAATAGTAAGATCACCTAGTATTGGTCTTAGCAAGTCACATAGATAATCAATATCTCAATATTCAACTTCAATGTTGAACTTCTTGACCTTGGTGTCGTGTTGCATCCGCACCTTTCTGTTGAACATATGGAATGCATCTTGAATTTCATTGTATTTCTCTAGAAGATATACTTGATCAAAGTCTTAATATTCATCAACAAAATAGACAAATAATGCATGCTTGTTGTAGGAAACTACATCCATAGGTTCATAGCTATACACGTATATGTACTCTACACATGCCTCAACTTTCTCATAACGAGTGGCAAGATGACGCTTGTACTTTACAGGCCTCTTGTAATCTTTTCTGTTTATATCATTGCTGATATCTATTTTATATAAATGACCCAGCTCTTTAAGTTTGTGAATTTCTAAACATGCCATGTGTTTGAGTCACTTATGCTAATCGATGGTGTTGTTGTGGCTTCGTAGTCAAAACATAAAGTCTATTTTGTAATTATCCCACATAGTACAATAGATTGTTGTAGAAGACATGGAACTTCTTATCAGACACGAAATGGTAGCCGTCTCTATACATCTTCGATACTGATAGAACATTCATACTAAACTCTAGTGTGTAGTAGTAATCTTTTATGATCATGGAGCTGTCATTGATTTTCAAGTAAGCATTGTCTATGCCTTTAATTCGAACTCTTCGAATGTCTATGACTTCCACACAATGACCAACATCAGTTGATTGATTTGGTTCAATGAACCATTTTGTTGTCGTTGTAGATATTGACACTAAATCCTACATCCATTCGCTAAAAACCTTGCATATCCTCTGTTGAGAGAGCTTTTCTTAGCCTTTCATATGATCTAACTGCTGGAGAAGATCCTAACCTCTTTTGATAGAGGTATCCTCAGGTTGATTATTGTTCAATCTCATTGGATACTGTGATATCTCCATTGATATCCTTATTCTACTCCATGTACTGTATTCTCTTGTCTCTTCCCTTTTTCTAAAATTCTTATCCATCTTATGAAAAAATATTTCCCAATAAATTGTAAAATTATAAAATCGGAGAACTTTGGAGACATAACTTGGCCAATTGGCCAACTCTATGACCAACTGTCCATAATGAGCATTACCTACTAATACTGAAGTGAATCCAAGGAATGAGGTAAGGAACATTATAATACTATTACATTGAGAAATAGGAAAGGGTTATTGAAAACTATTAAGAAGCCCACTTCCCCTTCAAAGCCAATGGTTGAAGATGTTGAGGAAGAGCAAGGTAAAGAAAATGATGTAGCAAAGCCAATTGAAGATGTGAGCACTGAAAATCCCTCAACATCACTATTGAAGCCTTACCTATACAATCCACCATTGTCATTTCCTCAACGATTTCAAAAGAAGTCACATAACTAATAATTCTCCAAGTTCTTGGAAGTGTTCGAATAGCTATACATTAACATTCCTTTTGTCGAGACACTTGAGCAAATGTCACTCTTATAGAGAAGTATAGTACTATTATTCAAAACAAGCTTCCTCCCAAGTTCAAGGATCTGAGAAGCTTCAACATTCTTTGCACTATTGGTGATCGTTTCTTTAGTAAGGCTTTACTTGATTTGGGATCTAGTGTCAATTTAATACCATTTTTAGTCTTTCAAAAATTCGGTTTGGATGAAGCAAGACCAACTATAGCAATGCTCCAATTTGTGGATAGGTCTATCAAATATCTAAGAGGAATTATTGAGAATATACTTGTAAAGGTGGACAAATTATTCTTTCCAACTGATTTCATTATTTTTGATGTGGAGGAAGATAAAAATCTTCCAATTATCCTTGGAAGATAGTTTCTAGCAACTGAGAGGATGGTAATTAATGTTTATGAAGGAGAACATACTATAAAAATGGAGGACCAAATATCCTTCAATGTGTTCAAAGAAGCGGACTCTAGACGACTGTTATAGACTAGATTTTGTGAAGGAGAACATTGAAGAAAGTGCATTTAAGGAAGCTCCACTGATCAATCATGTGGTCTCTATTATTCATCCCATTGATGAAGAGGCAAAGAAAGGTTAAGGGAACACCAAGGTTATGGAAGCCAACAACATTCTTTTAAGTCCAATCCTCTAATTGAAATCATAGAGCCTTCACTATCCTCCTCCAGCCACCACAAGTCACATAAGAACAGTTTTAGAAAAAGGGGAATGAAAAAGAAGATGTATAGTGATCATCATTTTGAACCAGGAATAAGAAGAGTGCTTGGTTCATCTTGTCTAAGACTCTTCTTAGGTAAGCTCAAGTCAAGATGGTCGGGGCCATCCAAAGAGACTAATGTATCTCAATGTGGTGCAATTAAGGAGGACAATGAGAGCCTAACTAGAAGAATCGAGGTGAATGTTCAACAGCTCAAGTAGTACCTAGGAGGAGAACTTAATAGAGCTAAATCATCCAATACCTTAACCAATCCTCAGTAAGGAGTGGCTACGTCAAGCTAGGGGCATTAAACAAGCACAATTTGGGAGGCAACCCAAGCTTAGGATGTTAATAAAATGAGGTTCTTATAATGTGTTTGTTTAAAGAGAAGTGATGAAGGTATTCGTGAAAGGACTTAGTTGAAGAAAATTAGAAGAGTCCTATCATTTTGGCACCCTGGCACTACTCTGTGGTGCCACAAAGAGAAACTTGGCACCCTAGTACCATAAAATGGCACCTTGGTGCCAAATTTTGAATTGCCTAGGTATTGGTACTCCAGGAGCTCAAAATAGTACCAGCACTATTTTTGGGGGGGGGGGGGCAAAAACTAAAACTTGGGGCTTGGTGTCAAATATGGCCATAAGCCTAAATTTTGGTGCCCCAACTGAAAAAAAAAACAATTTTTGAATTTTTTTTCTAGGATTTAGTGCCTCAGTGCCAATTTTTGGTGCTACGATATCACAACCCAAAAAAAACAATTCCTAATTGCCTCTGCCATCCCCATTAGCTCAACATAACCAACTAGGGGACCACCTTACCTTAGAGGCCAACTGAGTGGTGTTCGATTAGGTAAGTATATTGATTGGAATGTGTAGTAAAAAATTATACTCACACACTCTCGTGTAAGTACACACGGTCACAAATAATATAAATATAGAAATAGAGTGTTGAGCCCATAAGGATTGATTTTTAATTGAATGCTAAGTATCAAAATTGTCTCAACCCTAACTTTATCGAAACTAACTAAATATAGATTTTAAAGAAACTAAACCAAAGAAAATAAACTATCATACAGGATAAATGAATGCAAGCAATAAGAAAGGATTTTAAGAACATCGCCAATGTTGAGTTTAGGGGTGAAAACACTTATTGTTCAATTATTTTTTGGGTGTGGCCTTGCTTGTCTATTGGTTCTCATGATTTTTTTGCATGAGTTGTATACTTTTAGGAAAGGATTTTTTTTCTTCCTTTTTTTTTGCTTGCTTGAATAAATTGTGAGTGTTGTTGAGATGAGATAACTTGTTATCAATGATGAGTTTAGTCCCTAAATGTTCTCTTAAGTCTTTTGAAATGCAGTTCATTGAAATTGTTTGTGTGCTTGATTGACATTAATTAAATCTCGTGCTTAATTCTATATATTTGAGCATGATAATCATAATCACTTGACTCTTTGAGCTTTTGGAGAAAACTTGTGTGCATTTGACAGGTATTGATATCTCATAATCTCTAGAACCCATTTAAGTGAAGCCTGAGATGAAATTCAATGTTAGGTGTCATTCGAGAAATTATTTAAGTTATCTTTGGACTGTTTGAGCCTTTCATGCTAATCTTGATACATTATCATCCTAGTACACCCACTTTGAGCCTATTCCTATCTTTCTTTTTTGCCACATTTTTACCAAACCAAAATAATGACCACCAATCTTATCGTTAAGCATGTTGATTGTTTAAAAGAGTTATTTTGTGTTATGTTCATATTGGGAGGAAGAATGGTGTTATGAAGCAAAATGAAAAAGAGTAACGAATAATTTGGTGAAAATTTTGTGTCCTTTCCATCTATATTTTTTTTCAACATTGAAGACAATGATGATTTTGAGTTTAGGGGAGATGTTTTTGATTTTCATCCTTTTGTCTTATTTCTTATCTTTTGTTTCAGGAAAAAACAAAAAAAAAAGAAAAAAATTCAATAAGTATTCGGTGGAGTGTTGACAGAAGAGAAATTTAGTTGAAAAGAAGTGTAAAAGTACTATTTGGTGTGCCAAGGTATAACTCTACAAATATCCTAGATTAATGTGCTTACGTGTGATTTGAACCTCAGATTTTTTCAAAATTATCTTACCTTTGCCCAAGTCGTCATTACAAACTTAATGAAAGATCTTTTGATTTTTTATGATATACTAACATGTATTAGTGGAGAGCAACATGAAAAATGGATATATGGTAGTTTCAAATTGCATCATGTAGAGATATTTTAGTGTTTATCGAAATACACAAGTCTATCTAAAGTTTATTTGTTAAGTGATATTAATTTTTGCACACACTTACATATTGAGAGTCTTGAGTGGAGTTAAATTGAAGCTTGAAGTTGAAAATCTAGATAATTTCAATGTTTGCATTTCCTTTGAACTTGGAATACTTTATGACTTCAGAGACACTTGCACAATTTTTGATTTGATACGAAACTCACACTTTGTAGTTTATGTCATTAGTACTTAGTTTGTGTTCCATTTTTCTTTTTCCTTGTTTTGTTTTGCTTGAGGACAAGCAAATATTTGAGTTTGGGGGTATCTTTTGAATGATTAATTCACTCACAAATCCAATATCATTAGCTCAAATAATTATAAGTTCTCAAGTGTTTATATTAGTTTGATGTGCTTTTGCCTTATTTTTATAGTTCCTATGCATAAATGAGAATCAAGAAATATTGGTGACAAATATAGATATTTCAACTGTTTAGGATGAATTAAGTCTGATATGAATTCAATGCAATGAAAATCAGGTAAAACAGAGCTGAAACGAAGAAACGGCACCCCTGGGAAGAAAAGTTATTGTGCTGAGTTCCAAAGTTAAGAGCGCTGCGACACTGTAATACTAGTGCCGCAGTGCTGCTAGGAAAACTAAGTTCCAAAAGCTAGAGCACCACGACACTTACAAGGGAGTGCCACGGCACTACACAGCATCCAGAAGCATATTTTTAGTGAGTTTTTTAGAGCCAATCTGAACTCATGATGCCATTTGATTGAATGGTTGGCATTTCACCTAACCTAGGTCACCTTGGAGCCCTTTAAATATATCCTTAAGCCTCGATTTGAAGTGTGGAGAGTTAGAGAGAAAATACAATAAAGTGAGCTAAAAAATCCTAGAGAGGAAGGAGCTTGGAGCTAAAATCTTGGAGAGGATGCTTGAGAGAGTGGCTCGAAGAGATTAAAGCCTGAAGTTCTACCTCTACAAAAGAGTTTTTCTCACCCTCTTTCTCACCCTAATCTCATTTAATTTTTGTATTGGGCTTGATTTATGAATATGTTTGGATATATGAAATTCTTGTTGAGATCAGTTTTGGATTCTCCTATGTTAAAATAATTATTCTATGCTTGGGGAATGATGTAATTTAAACTTTGATTTCATATATTGATTTTCAATATGTTCTTTGATATTGTTCTTGAATTTATTTATACTATTCTATGCTTAATACTTTTTAACTAATTAGCTACTAGTTGGATGGTTTGATTTCTAGAATTTGGCACTTGAGAAAGGGAATTTTATAAACAACCATAAGATAGTATAACCTATGATTTTTAGAGTTTGAAAGGACCTATGATTCCTTCGAAGTTATGAGAAAAGAACTATTATACATAATGAATTCTTAATATCTAGGTTTAGAATAGAGATATTGGAACTGAGATTTAGGAGTGATTTTACTTGGCACTCTAGAGAGAGTAGAAATATCTTTGGGTTCTTAGCTTATAAACTAGGAACAATTGATTAGGATGAAATTGGTGATCAAAAGACACATAGTGGACGGTTAGCTGAATTCAATCTACTAGTACATTTGTGCATAGAGTTTCCACATTTTATTTTTGAATTTATATTTATATTTGTTTTTATTTAATTTTAAATTCATTTAATTTAGTTGCCTAGATAAAGTTAGGTTACGATAATTCAGATACTTAGCGACAATTTAACATCTATTTCCTCTAGGGATCGACAACTCTATACTTATCACTTTATTACTTGATTACAACCCATGCACTTTTAGTTATTTTATGTATATGTATTTTAGTGTAACAGCTCCTCCAAACTTGGTTCTTATTCTCTTGAATTCTCCTTCTAGGATTTTTTCTCAACTATACTACTCTCTAAATATGGAAAATACAAACAAAAACTCACAAGAAAATAAAGAGAATATGTTATCAACAAAGGTTGATGTTGATGTTATGGAGGAAATCAAGAAATTAAAGATTTTAGTATATCTTCTTATTCTTCTTCGTCTTTTTCTTCTCCTTCTATTGTGGTCTCCCTCTCTTTCTCTCTATCCCAACATACCTTTTTCAACTCAAAATATAGTGTTTTAAAGAGGTAGCTTGGGCAAAATTAAGGCCGGCCAAATCTGAAACCTTGGATCATGACAAAGTTGGCCTTGGCCATCTCTTTCTCTTTCCCTTTATCCCAATATGCCTCTTTCAACCCAAAAAATAGGATCTTAAAGAAGTGACTTGTCCAAACTTAAGAAAGGTTGAATCTGAATCTTTGAATCATCAAAAATTTAATCACGACTGTCAATTAATGACCTAGGATCGTCAAAAAGTTGATCTCGGTGCCGAAAGTTTTCGAGAGTTGGTGTTGTAGGGCCACTTTTCTATTGGTATGGTGTCGTGACTTATCGGATGTGCCATTTTTTTGTTTGAGCTCTGAGTTGCCTTATTTTTGTTGCGTTATGACTATATGGGATTCAACTTCGATCCCTATAGTTTGAAAAACTCATTTGGCAGACACAAATTCACTTTCATTCAAATCAGACACCCTTGTTTTATTCTCCTATATACATAAATATACAAAATATAAAAATAACAAGAAAAATAATTGAAACAATTTAATTTAAATTAGAACATAGCAAAACTTAAGACATAAGAGTACTAGATACTCCAATTTTATGGAGTTAACAAAGTGCTTATTCCTCCTTGTTATTTCATATTTAGTGCATCAGAGATAATGCATATTTTAAGTTTGGGGGGAGGTTTTAGCACTTGTTTTGTCTTCGAGAGCATTTTAATTGGTTAAACTTTTAAATTGTTTTCCATTTTTTTATTTTAGTTTGTTCAACATATTTTTTTCTTTCTTATTATGTATTTATCGTTTGTTTAGTTGTTTGATTGTGTATTGTGTTTTTTATGGAGGTTAACTGTCGATGATATAACTGAGAGTACGTGTGAAATAACTCGTCAAAAACTTTTGGTTTCATGATTATTTGTGTGCTTAAATCCTTTGTGGTTTTGCTTTGTGAACAACTTGTGAGCACATTATGCATGTAGTTATGAGTATTTTGCCTTGAATTGCCTAGAGTAGCTTTATGCATGTGGCTTAAAAAAATATTCAGTCTCATGTCACCTTAGAACCCTTTTAATTGTCAATCAAGGCGAAATCATAGGTAGCATAAAAATTAAAGAAATCATGTAGGCTATTTTGGACTAGTTGAGCTTTTCAAGCCCACTTGTTAATTGTAATATCTATAGTCTCCCACATTGAGCCAATTCTTTAGCCTTTTCATTTTTTGAGCCGTATAAACTTTTCTTACTGATAAAGACATTCCTAAACTATTTACCTTCACACCTTAGATACATAAAAGTGGATTATGAACTTATGGTAAAGTGTAAGCAGTTTGTAGAGAACAAAAGAAGGAAATCTTTGTATAGGAAGAATTTTGGCTATGTTAAATTGGTAGTTGATTGTACAAAAACAAAAAAAAATGTTCAAAATTGGTCAAAAACTATATTTAGGGGAAATTGTTGTGGTATGCTTGAGAGATTCGTATTTATTGAGCAAAAAGAGCATCTATAGTGTAAATAAGCCTACATGATACCATTTCATCCACCTATATCCAAGCATTGCATTACAAACCGATTAAAGGCCTATTAATTTTCGATTTAGTATTATTCTACATTAGAGGAGATTGATATAAAAAGTGAGCCTATGAGATGACTTATTCACTTTTATTGAGACAACTCTAATTATATGTTTTAAGTCTACATAAAACAATCCGAGTGTGAATGATTAACTATAAGAAACTATTACACATACATATTAAGAGTTGACAATAAAGCGAAGCTACTAGCTGAATTGAAATTCTAAACTATTGTGTTGCCTTAAGTTTCTTTTGAGTTATATGCCTTTTAGAGAATGTTGAGATAAGGTTAACCTCATTCAAAAGTTTTGTTTATTTGTCTTAATTTGGCTTTTGTGTGGTTTTTGTTAATTCTTGTCTTTTCATGTTTTATTTTAGTTCGAGGAGGAGCTTTATCTTAAGTTTAGGGGAATTTGATATGTGTATTGTATACTTATCTTTACTATCCTTTTGAAGTTAAGAATTGCTCCTCTTTGAGCAAGTTTTACTTATTTTGTTATTTTTGATGTATATTTTAAGAGAGACAATATTGATCGAAGAATGTTATTTCCTAGAGTTAATTTGGAGGTAAATCAAGGCATTTCAGTGACAAACTTGCAGCATAATGAGATAAGACTGGTGATAGAGCAGTTGGATTGAAGTCAGAAGCAAGACAAATTGGCGCCATAGCTCAGAAGAAATAGAGCTACAGCCTCAAATTTTAGGGATGCAGCTCCAAAATCTGGCATCGTAGGCCCAAAATTATGGGGCTACAGTGCCAGTTTCATAAGACTATAACCCCGATTCTATGGGGCTGCAGCCCCATTTACATGATGTTGTGGCGCTACTATGCCAAAAAGTGCAAAATAGGTTGTAGAAAGCCCAGATTCACTTGTGAAGACTACTTTATTTAACTACTCCTACACTCATCTGAAGAGGGATGAAAACCCTAGCAGCCAAAGGGTTCTAGAGCTATTGAAGGGAGAAAACAACACTAAGGAGAGGATTGAAGGATGAGAAATCGAACATCATAAGATTTCCTAGTATAGGGTGAATTTGCATAGGATAGGAATATATCTGTGACTTATGAAACCTTTGTGTGATAATTACCAAACTTAATGAATCTAGTCAATTTATATTTGGAGTAATATATTAGCTTATCTAGATATTTTCACTTATGTCTTTGAAAGAAGTTTGTGAATACATTAGGATTCTCGATTGTCAATTCTAATTGGATGATTGAACCATGAGGAAAAGTAATAGTTGAAGGAGATAGAGGGTAGATTGCTTCCCTAGGATGCTTATTATTGCTTTAAGAACTATTTTTAGTTGTTTAACTTTGATTTCTATTCTTTATTTTACATTGTTATTTACCTTTTAATTGTTGCTTAAAACCACCAATTATTGTTATTTGGATAAATTAGAAACTAATTTCGGTTAGTAATTATCAATTGTGAATCAAGTACTCTCCATGGGATTGAAACTCTCTTACCTTCTATATTACTATACTTTTTAGTTTTGAATTTGCTATGTTTTGTTTAAAAATAAAGTTTATTCTTGTGAGTTTTGTGCCAATTCTAGGGTTGCCAAATGTTTTTGGCATGACAATGCCCAGCTCGGTGCTGTAGTGCCCTCCTCTATGTCCAACACTTTTTGATGAAACAAATGCCAAGATTAGACATTACTTTCAGTGTGTAAGAGCCTCTTTGATCAAAAAAAATAACTTTACATTTAGAGGTAGAGGCACACATTCCTAGATAGATAGCTTAGCTTATCTCTTCCCTTAGAGAGAAAAATTCCAATAAGAGATTCTGGGAGAGAGAATACCAAAAAGAATATTGTAACTTTCATTGTAGAAATTAGAGAGTAACTCATTGGAACTTATTGTATCAACTTTTTAAGGATTTCAACTCTCAATTTTGAAGGATCATCAATCTAAAACTAGTTTTAATCCTAACTTCTTCTCCTTCCTTGATTGTTTTTACTTGTCAGTAGGTTTATATATAAATTTGATTTTTCTTGTAATTGATGGTAATTTGACCTAATATGTAGGAAAAACCATACATGCAAGCAAATTTGGAAAGCACATGATCACATCATGAATGCAGTAGAAAAATTAGCGAATTTACGTTTTAAAATTTTTACGTGAAAATAGTTTTCATAATCATAGAACATGCACGTATCATATACAAGATCATATATAACATAAATCAAATCTAAATACATAAACCTTAGAGATGAGATTAGAGTTTACCTCTTGTAGTATGCACGTTCATGATCTCATTGTTAATGTTAATCAAAACTCAAACCCTAGAACTTTTTATCTATGCTCTTGCTCTTAGTTGATGAGGTGAGTCTATACCAAGTTGAATCCTATGTTGGAGAACGATCAAGAACACCTTTTTGATCTTTTGGAATATAGGGACTTGAGATTAGACTGTGAGATTGTAGGAAACTTTTTCTCTCTCACTTTTACTGAGCAATTTGTGTAACTCTCTCTCTTTCTTTGCCTTATGCATGTGGCTCTAGTATTAGGACTCTCCATATTTTTCTCTCATATATCCTACATATATGGGACCTAAAACTGCTAATCCAAGTCCAACTAAAATTAGGCTTATTCTCCAATTTAGCCTACAGGTGTATTTTTGTAAATACATCAAACTCATGTAACTTATTTATGAAAATACCAACTTCTTTGTAGAATCATTATTTTACACAGTTTCATGAAACTAATTTCGCAAATACCACCAACCAATTAATGAGTTTTGTTGAGTTAGGCAAATTAAAATTACCAAAATATTCCTCCAACATATATTTATCTTTAAGTTCACATCTTTCTATCAAGGAATAATTGACAATTTTTTTCCCAATGGCCATTTAGATAAAATTATCAACTAATTCACAAAGTGAATACTAAGATCTTAAATTTAATTATTCTACGGATCTTGAAAGACCTTAAAGTGGCATTAATATATAGTATCCTTAAATATTTAATGTTCTCATCAATTCACAAGCCATAACCACAAATATGCTAGTGTTCGCCTCTAATTTGACATAGACAAGTCTTTTAACAAATCAAAAGACTATAACCCATGAAAGCAAGTCCAGTCAAACATCAAAGATTAAGATCTAGATACTAAGAGCTAGTTTTTGGTAATATAAAAATTGAGTTACGACACTCTAATTCTTTATATTACCTAGTCCAGTTCAATACATATAACTTATTTATGTTGTGCTAGTGTTTCTATCAGAAGTCAGACACTTCAATGATTTGAGACACATCATTCCCGTTAAGATAGACAAATGCTACAATCTTTAATAAATAAAGTATTTTATTTTATTTATAGATTGTGAACTAATTAATTTAGACTTAGATAAGGAAACAAGTCTCCCCATAATTAACACTTAATTATGTTTGTTTTTTTATACACAAATAAAGTCATGGAGTCTTTTTTTAGATAAGTAAACTATTCAACTGAGACAGTTTAATCTAGCAAATATCATAATTGCATATAAGAGAAAGTTGTTTACACTAAAAGGGTAAAATTTGAAATCTACTTTTTAGGGAGAATATCCCAACAATCTCCCACTTGTCCAAAAAGTAATTACTCAAATTAACTTACTAAAAGCCGAAAAATGTTCCAAATGAAAGAAAAAAATAAAAGCAAAAAATTAAGTGTTCAACTAACAGCTTAAAACACTAAGAATGGAAATGAAGTTTATAAGCTCTATCTTCATCATTTTCTTGATGGACTTCTCTCTAATCTTCCAAAAAGTCTTCACGTCTGCTGATGAAAATAGTATTGGTAGATTATCTATAAAGAAGGTAGCCCTTCTCTTCCTTTGAATAGCCAAGCAGAAAATATTTTTCTGAATTCTTATCAACTTTGTCCTCAATTTTGTGGCACGGGTATAATTCATAACCCCATACTTTTAGATGCTCTAAGCTTTCTATATAGCCCATCCACATCTGAAAAGGTTTCAGTGTAACTTTATCCAATGGAGTGAAGTTAAGGATATACGAAGCTATCTTTAAAGCATAATCCCAATATCTTTTCGACATTAGTGACTCCTTATACATTAGTTCTATGGTATACTTGAATCTGATGTTGTATCTCTCAATAGCTTCTATATGACTATGCCTATAGATAGTCGCATATTCATAGAAAATACCAAGATCAAGTAGTGTTGGTCTCAACAGGCCACATAGAGAATCCATATCTCCGTGTTCAGCTTTAATCTTGAACTTCTTGAAATTGAAGTCATGTTGCATCCGCACCTTTCTATTGAATGAAAAGCATCTAGGACTTCATCATATTTCTTCAAAAGATACACTTGACCAAAGTACAAATATTCATCAATAAAAGTGACAAACAATATATGCTTGTTGTAGGAAACTACCTCCATAGTTTTATAGATATGCACATGTACACATTCCAAACATGCCTCAGCTTTCTCATAATGAGTGGCCAAATGACACTTGTATTTTACAGGCCTCTTGCAATCTTTGCAGTCTATATCGTCGCTGATATCTGCTTCATGTAAGTGATCTAGTTTCATAAGTCTATGAATTTCGGTCGCTTATGCCAATCGATAGTGTTGCACTCCTTTCTGATGTCTTTCACCATCTCTTAGAGTTTACTACTACTCATTATTGAAGATGATGTACTTTATGGCTTTAAGGTAAGGATATACAGCCCATTCTGTATTTCTCCTACACAATATAATAGATTACTACAAAAGACATGCACCTTCTTGTCAAACATGAAGCGATAGCTTTCTTTATACATTTTTGATACCAAGAGAGCATTCATACTAAACTCTGGTGTGTAGTAGTAATCTTTCACAATCATGGAGCTAGCATTGATCTTCAAGTAAGCATCACCCTTGCCTTTAATTCGAACTCTTCGATTGTCTATAACTTCCACACAATGACTATTATCAGTTAATTGATTTGGTTCAATGAATCATTTCCTGCCGTTGTAGATATTGATATTAGATACTGGGTCCACTAGCTAGAGATCTCGCATATCCTCAGTAGAGAGAGATTTTCTTGGCCTTCTAGACGATTTGACTATTAGAGAAAATCCTAACCTCTTTTCAGTAGAGGCATCCTCAGGTTGATTATCATTCAATCTCATTGAACATTGTGATGCCTCTATAGATGTCCTTGTTCTACTTCGTGTACTATATTTCTTTGTCTCTTTCCTGTTTCTAAAAATCTTATCCATCTTATAAAAAAGTGTTTCCTTAAAAATTTCAAAATGATAAAATTCCCAATTAGACGAAAGTTATAAAATAAATCCAATTCATAATTGAATTTAATGAATTCAATTCACAATTAAATTTTGTAAGATTAATTATCAATTAAACATATAAAGAAAAAAATAATCGAATAAAAACCTCTTTGTTTCGATTGAATTTTGCAGTATGATAAGAAATGCCTTAACAAGGGTGTTCATTATCTTAAGTAAGATAATAAATACCTCAACAAGGGTATTAATTATCAGGAATAAACTTTAACAAAATCACCAACTCTTGTGATTTACCAATCAAAGTAACAAATTTAAAATCAGCAGACAAATCATGCAAGATATTGTAGTACACATATAGTACAATAAGAAATATAAATGTAACGATATATAATCAAAGAAGAAGATTATGTGTTATGCTTTTATTTGTCATTTGGAAATTAAGGATAAACTATAGACAAGTATGCAAATTATGATCCTCTTAGTACTCAACTAAGCTTGCCAGTTAATCTGAATATAAAAGAATTTAGAATACTTAACATTAAATCTATCAAGATAAAATACTTGTGAAAAATCCCTAAGATTATCACAAATATTCAAGGTATTTTGACCTACCATAGATTACAAGTTACCTACAGGTAATCATATAAATCTACAAGTCAAATATGAACAATTCACTTTAACAAAAAGATAAATATCTCATATTCTAGTTTGCTAATTACTCCGCTTATCAATCTATAGAATTACTAATATAGCTCCTACAGGAGATTAATAGCATCATTTCAATTTACAAGCTTTCTTATACAATATAGTCACCTATACGAGATCGGTACGTAAAGTCCACTTGCAAATTTATCCTAAGAGATTCAATACCAGTAATACCAAGATGAAAACCTTCTCATAGGAGCTCAGCAGATTCTGAGGCAAGGCATATCTTTAGAACTATTGAACCAATGATGGAGACTATAGATATCTCATACCCTCTCCCACTTAATCTTTTTAAAATTTTAGGAATTCCTGATTTTACCCAATTATCTTAGTAACCACAAAATCAATTATGTATATCTAATTATGCAACTTAGAGAGAATGAGCTAATTTAAGACATTATGGTATACTATTCTAGATATGGTGCTATGATTAAACAATTATTATCTGAAGCCCAAGTGCTAACAGTATATTATACTTCTCATGTATATAAGACAATGAAAGCATACAGGACATAACGATCAAGTAAGAAAGTTTGTGATTTTAAATTATTCAAGAAAAAATTTTCTAGTAGAAAATTCAATTATTTAGTCATCAATCTTTTAACCAAAGATAAATAATTGAAAACTGCATTTAAACTATATCCTGTACAAAACATTAGTTTTGAAAAAACTTACTAAGAAACTTTAACTTCTAAATTATTCAACCAATAATTTTGAAGATTCTTAGTAGTAGAATTTAACCAAATTAAATTCCAAGTGCATTTATAAAAATACATAAACAGTTATACAAATATTTTGTATAAAATTTTACAAATAATTATAAATTCAAGTAATGAATATAAATAACTTTATATACATTCATTAATTTTCTCAAAATTAATCATTTCAAAACTAAAGAATGGTTGAAATAATTTTGGATTAAATATTTCACAAAATTTAAAATCCTCCTACTCAATATGACAAGCATATCAAATGTATTTTGTAATAATATAATTATCTCCTAATTATCAAATTCCCTTTTGTCACAAAAAAATATTACCGTAATAATCTCATAATTATCAATATTTTATGTCAATACCACCGCATAAAATATTACCATAATTATCAAATAATTAAAATATTTTAATCTCATTAAAATCAAGCTCTAATTTCCTTACAAATCATGAAAACAAATAATTATCCTTATAGTATTATTATCCTTTTAATTAATATAATTAATCACATTAATTATTAAATAGTAACTCAAAAATTAATTAAATTCAATACTTATTATTTTCTAGTAAAACATATTATACTATGTAAAAGAATTAAGTTCATAACTAATTCTTATCTAAATTTAAAAATATCAAATATTTTGAAATTGTTAACTTATTAGGATAATATAAATAATTGGAAAATAAATCACATTTATTATCTAATTATTAATTAATTAAAGAATTAATTAATTTATCTAATCTTATCTTAATCTGCTTAAGATACTACCTTAAACTCATTAAAATCTAAAGGATGATAAAAGATAATTATTTTGAGTTACAGAAATCATATTTCTATAACTATATTTAGAAAATATTAATTGTAATATTCTAAATTAGGAAATAATTAAAACTCTTTTAATTAATCCTAATTAATTAGAAATTTATAACTCATACAATTTTTTTCTAATTTATCTAGTCTGTATATCTAATTATAATTAAATAATTCTAATAATTAAATAAAGATCATATCTAAATTTAATTATAATAGAAATCTAATCATTATTAAATTTCTATGATTAATTAAAATTATTATATTACAAAGGATATAACTTTCTAATTAATTAATATGATTAATCTTATTAAATAGTTGTCTAATTAATCTTATTAATCAGTAGAGTTACTAATCATTTTAGTTATCTCTAACTATATTTTAATTACTATAATGAAAATAGTTACTGGATAAATAGTTATTATAATTAACTATTGAATATTAATCTAATTAAATTCAAATATTTTCCATCCTAATTAATCTTATTAATTATGAATTTTAATAATCCATGGATAGTAATTATTTAAATCTAATCTGATTAGATTTTAGTTTGGAATTTGAATTCAAAATTATATCCTAATTTAAATCAAATTTAAATCAAAGATAATTATTCAATTTAAATTATTCAAATTTAAACTATCGTGATTTATGGAAAATTGTCTAATTATATTTAATCACACTAAATATCGAATTAATTTGAATAGTTGTTATCTATTTAATTTTTAATTTAAATAGAAATAGATAAGAAATCGTATCTAATTTCAAAAATTAGTAGATATGCTATTCAAATTCAAATTAACTATTAGATTTATCAGGATAATATCTAGTTATATCTAATCTCATTAAATATCTAATTAATTTGAATAACCATTACCTATTTAAATTCAAAATTTAAATACTAGAGATAATATAGAAAACATTGTCTAATTTTAAAAATTAGTAGATATCCTATTTGAAATCAAATTAATTATAGATAATATCCTAATTTTCTAATTAATTCAAATTCGTATTGTTCATTTAAATTCAAAATTTCAAGATAATATAGGAAGTCTTACCTGTTTCAAAAATAGTAGAAATCCTATTCAAATTTAAATTAACTATTAGATAATATTCTACTTATTTAATTTGATTCAAATTTATCATATCCTATAGTAGATCAAATTTAAAATAGGATAATTCAAAAATAGATAGCTATCTTAATCTCATTTGAAAAGTTTTTCCATTCTAAAATTTGAATTCGAATTAGATAATTATTTAGTTAATTAACTAATTAAGTAATTTGGAAATTAGTGATGGTGGTAGAAAAACCACCACTGTTGGCCTATAGGCCATCACTGCCCGAGGAAAGCAGTGAAAGGCAGAGCAATGGGTGGTAAAGGGGTGGGGTCGCAAGGTTGTGCACTCCAAGCATAATGGCCGTGTGCAAGACATGTGTGTAACAATCCCCCGATTTCACACATGTACATAATGATATTTGTATAAATATTTAGTGAGATCAAAAGACACTACTCGACTTAGAATTGATGAAATAAAAAAAAATTTAACTTTTCAAACTTTCTAAAAGAAAAAAGAAAACTCCACTTGCAATAACACATAGTATAATGTATACATATATACATACCCATAAAGTGGGTCTCTCATAAAAATATACATAATGTACATACACTCAAATCAGGTACAAAATTTTCTATCAAGTCACGGTTAGAAAGTAGGCGCTCCTCCTCCAATTTCAAACATCACCAGCACCCTCTGCAATGTAATAATATGAATGAGTATGAAACTCAAAAAGTAAAGCATGTTGATGCCAACTACACATGACATAAAATAGATAACCACTCTCTGTATATTATATTGCATGATAAGACCGTGAATTGCATACTAAGCCATTCTGAGATCATATAACAGAGCAGGAGCCATCGTATGGAGGTCTCGAGCCCTAAAGAATTCCCTCCATGTATAGCAGAGGTCCACCCCATTTCGCTATCAAAGTATTCCTAAAGGAACTATAGTGTCCCTGAAAGGACCAGAATATTCCTAAAAGAACCAGAGTGTCCCCGAAAGAAGCACATCGCATAGTTGGGCACTAGCTCGCTACACCCTATTCATCAATACTTGTCAGGCAATATAAATACATCACATATTCATATTTCATGTAAAGCGGAATGAAAAATATGTATGTACACATATTCACAAATTCCACCTTCATAGATTTCACAAATTCACAAAAACAAATAATTTCTTACATTACAGGTGTGACGTTACTTATCTCGATTTCGAGTATTTAGGTATTTTCTAATGAAATACTCTTTGCTCAAGGTAAAGTTAATGAATTCCTAATTTTTTTTCTTGAAATGACAAATTAAATTAAACTCTACCCATGAAATACTACAAGAATTAATATTTTAGGTTTGTTTACAATATATATATATATATATACCTAACCCGGTACATATTTCCAAGTAAACAATTAAACCACCAAGTAAATAGCATTAACCGCAGACTTTCCATGCTGAAAGTTCACGTTCAATTACTCATTTAATCCAAATATATCTTATAGGAATTCATAAAAAAATTATCATCAGTATACATTACTTCCACAATGACTAAATTCTGAGATCAATAATCCATTCGTGTAGTAGAACAAATAAAACAAAGATAAGAATTAAGCTTTTCACTTGCTCATACATTTACGGATCATATAAATGCTCACTAATTTAGAAATGAAAAACTTAAGGTGTTAATAAATGCTTCTTTGTACATGTACACTTTGAGGTACAAATAAAATAATAGTTGGAAAAGTGATAAAACATAATCCAGCATTGAGTATACTCAACGAGTACCAAATCATGTAAACTATATATGTAAGAAGAATATTGTTCTTAATATAATCTGAACTGAATAAAAGAATTACTAATGTACATGAACTTATTCCTAAAAATTAGACATGAAACAATTCTAAATGGACATCACGACTTTTAGTCTAATACACATGGAAATAAAAAGATGTCATCATCTTTATATTAATAAAATGGAAGTGAGTTGACTAAACATAGTAAAGAAAACCAGATAGGTATAAATAGAATTTGAGATATATATACAAGCCCATGTAATAAACTTTATATTGCGTGCAGGAATTGTCTCAAATATAAATGATCAAATGGTAATAATTATTTAAAATATGTCAAGACTTCATTATCACAATCTTATCATATAAATAGACAAAACAAAGTTTTTATTAAAATAATCTAAGATACGCCAAGAAGATAATAAATCTAAAGAAAACCTTTTGATATTAATATAATGGATGTGAGTTCTGACGAAACAAAGTAAAGAAAATCAGTTAGGTGCAAATAGAATTTGAGATATATATATATATATATATATATAAAATAAAATTAATATTGCATGCAAATCCAAGGAATTGTCTCAAATATAAATGATCAAATGGTAATAATTATTTAAAATATGTCCAGACTTCATTATCATAATCTTATCATATAAATAGACAAAACAAAGTTTTCATTAAAATAATCTAGGATATGCCAAAAACTATAATAATCGGATGAAGGTTACCTTCTAAAAGTTTAAGACGATATTATAGTTAGGGTTCATACTTAATCCACTAGAACAATTTAGTAATAAGCAGGTTTTCAACATTCATATATACTAAAGTGTATAGAAAGCGGAAAGAAAAGAGATAAGTATATAGGGTTTAGAAGCTTCTACTGACTAGAATCGGTTCTCGACCAAACTGCCTTTCTTTTTCTTTTTTTGTTTACATAAACCAAAAATAAGGTAACTTAAAAACAATGTAAGCCATATAAGTTTCGGGTTAAAAAAATATTAAATAAATACTTCAAAGAAATATAAAAATCTATATAAAATCACAAAAGTAAGTTTCTAGCTTGCACATGTACTCTATAATAAAAAAAATAATTAATCACTTGGAAGTCAAAGTGAAAAACATATATAAGTAATAAAATACAAATCTTATGGCTAACTTAATATGCTTTATAAATATATTACTTGTACCATAGAGCAAATCTTGAGAATTCCAACGTAAAATTTCTTATTAAATCAATATTGTAGAAGTAGCCAGTATACTTACTCAAAATTAATGCACATAAATGTATTAATGTAGAAAATATTATGCAACCATGCTATTATTGGCTATTTTAACTAGGTGAAGAGTCATATGAAGATTCAGGGTATCACAATTCTCCCCTCTTAATAAAATTTCGTCCTCGAAATTTATTTATCCAACAACTCGAGATATTAGTTTTTATTTCATCTTTCTGTTCCCATATAGCCTTTTCTATGGAATGGCTTTGCCATAGGACTTTTACTAGAGGAACTTTCTTATTTCTTAATTCTTTCTCCTTTCTATCTAAAATCTGAATCGGGCATTCCTTATAACTTAATATTTGATCTAGTTTGAGTGGCTCCTAGCTAAAAACATGGATCTTATATATACTTTCTCAGTATAGAAACATGGAAGATATTATGCATACCTGATAACTCTAGGGGCAATGCAAGTCTATAAGCGGCATTCCCTACTTTCTGAAGGATCTTATACGGACCTATGAATCTAGAACTTAATTTCCATTTCTTTCCAAATCTTATGACACCTTTCATAGGGGGAACCTTGAGAAATACTTTGTCACCAGTCGAAAAATATTTGGGTCAACATTCTGGAACTGCATAAAACTTTTGTCTACTCTGAGCTAATATCATACATTTTCTGATCTTCTTAATTGCCTCAGCTATATCTCTAATAATATCAGGACCCAAATAACATCAGTCTCCAACCTTATCCTAGTAAATAGGAGATCTACATTTTCTACCATAAAAAATTTTATAAGGTGCAAGACTAATCGTAGCTTGAAAGCTATTATTATAGGAGAATTCAATTAATGGAAAATAGTGATTCCACGACCCTTGGAAATCCATGACACAAGCTCTAAGCATTGAATAGTCCTCTTAGCTTGACTATCTGTCTAAGGATGGAATGCCGTACTAAATTTCAATTTAGTTCCCAAAGCCCGTCGTACACTCTCCAAGAATTTCGAAGTAAATCTTGCATCTCTATCTGAGATTATGGGAGCCGGAATTCCATGAAGTCTAACAATCTCTTAAATGTACAATACAGTAAGTTTATCTATGAAGTAGGTCATAGAAGTCAGAATAAATTATGCTACTTTAGTGTGTCTGTGGACTATAATCCAAACTGCATACTGACGAGATATTATCTTTGGTAAGCCAACTACAAAATCCATAGTCATCTCCTCCCATTTCCACTCAAGTAATTGAAATGGTTGCAGCTCTCCTGTAGCTCTCTTATGCTTAGCCTTAATCTGCTGACATTTTAAGCAACATTCCACAAACTTGAAATTATGCTTTTTCATTCCTGCCCACCAATAAAGACTCTTCAAATTATTGTACATTTTAGTAGAGCTTAGGTGGACTAAATATGGAGTATTGTGTGTTTCCACTAGAATTTCTTCCTTGATACTTCTAACATCTGGTAAACAAAGTCTACCTTAGAATCTGATCACTCCTTTAGTAGAAGTACTGAAATCTTACTTTTTGTATGACTCTACTAACTCTTTATGTCTAACCAATTCAGGATCTTCATTCTTGCCTTGTTTAATCTTGCCTAATAAAGTGGACTGTAATGTCATGACAGATAATTTATCAGTAATAAACTCAATGCATGATCTGCATAAATCTTCCTGTAAGGGTTTCTTTAACCTACATAAAGCTGTCAGATTTCTAGATGATTTCCTACTGAATGCATCCGCCACAACATTGACTTTTCCTGAGTGATAACTAATATCGCAATCATAGTATTTTACTAATTCTAGCCAACGTCATTGCCTCATATTTAATTCTTTCTAAGTAAACAAATACTTCAAACTTTTATGATCAGAAAAGATTTCTAATGTACTCCATATAGATAGTGCTACCAAATCTTTAATGCAAATACCACTGCTGCCAGTTCTAAATTATGAGTAGGATAGTTACGCTTGTAATCCTTTAGCTGTCTAGAAGCATAGGCAATAACTTTCCCATTTTGCTTAAGAACACATCCTAAACCTTGTTTTGAAGCATCGCTTTAAAGAATGAACCCCTTCGTACCTAAAGATATAGTCAAGACTGGTGCTGAAATTAATCTCTACTTCAACGCTTGAAAACACTTTTCACACTCAGTCCATATGAATTTCTTACTCTTCCTAGTCAATTGTGTAAGTGACATAGCTATCTTAGAGAATCCCTCAAAAAACTTTCTATAATAACCGGCCATACCTAATAAACCTCTAACCTCTGTAACATTCGTAGGTCTAGACTAATAATTAATTGCCTCAATGTTGATTAGGACAATGGAAATTTCATCTTGAGAGACAATGTGTAAAACCCAAGAAAACCCTAGATTTGAAAAAGATATTATTTTAATAATTATTTATCATGATCTTTTAGTATTAGTGTATTCTCTTGAAAAATGAATTTATCATGTTAATTTTCTTGTCTAAAATTTATTATGTATATTTCATTTCTTTGATCATAGAAATTGAGTAGTTATACACTAATGAATTTCGTGACTCTGTTGTAGTGAGATACACACAAGAAAGCCAAGTTGAACTATGTGTCTAGTTGTAACTATAAATTATTTTACAACACATATAGCTATTGTTGTTAATATGAACTAGGCCTAGTTAATCATGTTTACTATTGGACCCTAAATTGTTTGAGTTCAATATTCATTTATCTTGGCCCAATAGAAATTTGAAATTGTTAATATTCTTATTTGTAATTATTATTGGGTTTTAATCCTTTAGCCCAATAGATAATAAGGGAGCCCAAGTTGAAGTAAATATTTCAAGCCCAAGTAATAAGTTAAATAGTCACAAATAAGGGGAAAAAAAAAATATATATATATATATAAATAGTAAAAGAAGAATTAGTGGTGTAACCATTAACACATTTTAATAATATGCATATATATTTATCAATTCACTTATATGAATGGAAAATGATGTAAAAGATCATTAACATATTTTATTTATATAGTATTACCATTAAAATAAAATCAATTTATTAATTATATTAGAAAACAAAACAAAAAATTAGGTAAGTTATTTGAATGGTATATCCATTATATAGATTTTATGAATAGTAAATGTAGATATGATAAGATAATACATTTTTTTTTTAAGTGGATGAAGTATAGTTAGGTTAATAAAATTAATTTAATTGCATGATGAAAAGATAACATATAAAAAAAAAAAAAGTTAGGTAAATGGTGATTATTATTAATATTTTTTTTAAATTAATTTTTAATTATATTTTATGTACATAATTAGCCTATAAATAGGGCACTCTTTTGTAAACATAATTAAGTTCTTTCATTTCTTTTCCTCCATCTTTCTCAAAGATTTTATTTCATCCATTGTGATTTCAAGAATTTCAAGTTTCAAGAAGAAAAAAATGTAATTCTTAGAACTCTTAGTCTTTCAAAATTTGTATATTTTATTGCACTTAGGTTTAAATTCAATCTATGATATATATAGAGTTAGAGACCTTATTAAGGTATGAAATTTTTGTGAAAAGTATTTTTATATATGTACTTAATTTCTAAAAAGTTTCACTTATATACTCTACTCCTATAATTTTATAAAAATCATTTAACACAAATTAGTCGTTAGCTAAGAAAAGTTGTAAAACTGATTTTACATTATTGATTTTATGATTTCAGAGGGCAAACATTTTTATTTTGGGGTGAAATTTTAATCTATGTTCATATATATGTTAAAATCATTTCTGGAAGTTTTCATAATTTTTTGATGTCTATAAAATTAATTATAATTTTTGGAATATACAATATTTCAATATTTCAAAATGCTGAAATAAATTCTAAAGTATAATTACAAGTGATTAAAATACTATGAAATTATCTATTTTAGAATTTTCAAATATTATACATAAGTTATAAAATATTAATGATGTGCTTTTAAAATTTTGAGTTTGTTTAATTTATAAATCATTCTCGTTTAGTCGCATCTTTAACAATTTTATCACAAATTTTAAATTGGAAAAACAAATAGTGATAAATATTGTTTATAAATTAAAAACCATAATCCTTAGAATTTGGTTTATTTCATATGGATTCATGTAAATTTTTTGAATGAACACAATTATGGACTAAAATATGAAATTCTTTAACTACGCATTATGCTCCAAAATTCTACAATTTTAATGTGAAACATTATTTTAGGATTTATGTTGTAAATGTTTTTAAATACGTAAAATTTGTTTCATATGACCAATAATATCATATGTTGACATATAAAATGAATTTTGTTGCATAAATAATACATAAAAAGGATAAGGAAGAGGCACGTGATTGCAACAAGATTAAGTGTGTAGTATTCCACTGCAAGCACAAAGAACATTTTCTAAGGACTTAAGGTAAGTACAATCTCACCTACAATATGGATAGTTTTAAAAGAATGTTCTATTTGAAATAAAAGTATTTGATATGATTAAATGTGATATTTTTCTTATGCATGAGATGTTTATTTGGCTTGTATATATGTCTATGAAAATACATGCCTACTATGATAATAAAATGAGGTAAATTTACTTTTCAATATTGTTCATAACTTGATAAATATACTTCAATTTAAGTACCAAGAATATAAAATTTAAGTTTGGTTTGAAGTATGATACAATCATTTATTTTAAAGAGGAGACTAAGTAAAAGATAAGACTATTAAGGTATTGTACCAACCTTTCCTAGGTGAGGATTTCTAAGGGAAGATAAGACCGACCTCCACTAGGTGAGGATTTCCAAGGAAAATATGTTAAATTTATGACCATTGGTATTTCAGTAGGGTCGCTCCCCTGATTCCCATTCGGTAAGTACGCACTTGATACGTATACAAAGGGCCCATAAGAAAGATAAAAGATTTTACAATAACATATGTGATAAAAGCTTACTTCATAAATACAAGTTGAAAGATTACACAAGGATACAAAAATTGAACTTTCATAAAATATTATCTGTATGAAATATTTTATGAGATGAATTTTACTTATGGAGCGAAAGTTCACGTAGTGTATATGTCCATGTTATAGTACCAAAGGCAAGCAACTTTTGTTTTGATTGATGGGTTGAATACTATCGAGGCGGGGATGAATACAAGACACGGGCTTTGGGATAGCACCATTATAAATTTCTATATAAGTTGTCTTCTCTTTAAACGATATAGTTTACATAAATATGTAAGATTAAATCATCTATTTCTTTGTTAATAACGAGATGAAATATTTAAGTATGAAATCTAAATTTTAAGTTTAATTACACCTCTAAAATTAAGCAATCATTTTGCTGTATACAATATGACTAATTTTATCTAAATATCCCTTTATAGAATACCATATATATATATATATATATATATATATATATATATATATTATCTTGAAGTATATTTTCAATAATTAAAGATTTTTAAATAATTATGTCGATTTATTTTCTAATATATTAATTTAAACAAATATAATACTAAATGAGCTTTGTCAAAAAGACTTAAACCGTCTAAGGAGAGCTTGGGATTTAAGAATTCTACTTATGATCCCCCTCCTCATCTGAAGCCCTTCTAGTTGTACATTATTTAAATTTTATAAAAAAAATAATAATATTTCCTTCAATAATGTCTATAAATTTCTTAATATGATGTTTAGAATAATTGGTTAACTATCTTGAGAGAATTATATAAATAAAAAAATTATCATGAATTTTCATAGTCCAAATTTATGACTTTTAAATGAATAAATTAAGTTAATATACGTAGATATCGGTCTTAAAAGTCGGGTTGTTACACAATATGACCAAGAAATGATACTTTTTCTAATCAAAATTTACATTTCTTGAATTTAGCATATAAATATTTCTCTTTAGTATTTGTAGAGAAATTCTCAAATATCATCAAAATATCATCAATGAACATATAACAAACTTGTCTAGGAATTCCTTGAATATTCTGTTCATTAAATCCATAAATACTGCTAGAGCCTTAGTCAGACCGAAGAAACTCATAATGACCATATCGAGTTCTAAAGGCAATCTTTGGAATATTTTCTTCTCTAACTCTTAACAAATGATAACCAGACCTCAAATCAATCTTTAAAAACACAGAAGCACCCTATAGTTGATCAAACAAATCATCGATGCGAGGTAGGGGATACTTGTTTTTAATAGTCACTTTGTTAAGTTCCGTGTAGTCAATGCACAATCATAAAGTTCTATCTTTCTTTTTTCACGAATAAGATTGGTGCACCCTATGGTGAAAAACAAGGGCATATAAATCTTTTCTCTAATAACTCTTATAATTGACTCTTACTTTACTGGAGCCATCCTATAGGGTGTCTTAGAAATAGGTACAGTACCTGGTACCACATCAATAGCAAAATTAATCTTTCTTACTAGTGGCAAACCTGGTAGATCTCTTGAAACACATCTAGTAAATTCTACACAACTGACACATCTTCTGGTTTCAATTTATGTTCAAAGGATGTATCAACAAAAGTAGCCAAATATCCTATAGGACCTTTTTCTAACATTTTCTGAGCTTTCATAACTGATATCAAAGGAAACTTTGCTTTACGTTGAGTGCCCACAAATATAAATTAATCAACATCTAGAAGATTAAATGTCACCATTTTCTTCTTAGAGTCAATCTTAGCAAAATACTTTGATAGCCAATCCATACCCAAAATGATTTCATAGTCATCTATATCAATTATAATTAAGTCTACAAAACTCTCTATCATGCACTACAATAGGACAAGGTCTCAAAATTTTGTCTGAATACATAACCTCTTAAGAAGGAAGTGTGGTACTAAGTGGAGTACTCATTTGATCTACAGGATGACCCAATTTCCTCATAAATGTTAATGATGCCTGTGAATGTGTGGATCCTGAATATACTAATGCAGGAGCTATAATACCAGAAATAAATATTTCACTTGTAATAACAAATGTGTCTACCTCAATCTTGTCTCCAACAATTGTCTCAGCCATAACATACAACTTCCCACTAGGTTTCTTTTGATTATTTTTCATTTCAGTGCAATTCTTAATAAAACGACCACTTTTACCACATTTGTAGCATAGTCCTGCACCCTTATGACACCCTCTAGAATGATTCTTCCCACATAATGGGCAAGGTGGTATGGTAGTAGTGGTAGTCTGCTAGTTAGCTCTGGGACGTTTACCCTGATCAGGTTTGGTTTGTTAAACTAGAGTTCCCTTCCTCTTCATGTCCTGAAGATATTGAACCTGAGTCTGTCCTCCTCTTCCTACCCAAAAACTAGGTCTAAAACCTCTTTGCATCTCTTTAGAATGTTTTTCTCTCTTGATCTTTTCTTCATCTAAAATATCTTTTTCTACTTGCTCGACATCTAGTGCCCTATCTGCAATCTAAGCAAATGGTACACCTTGTATTCCACTAGATTTTAAATCTCTCACAATAGTCTTCTTTAGGCTATGGATAAACTGATCTAACTTTAAGTCATTAGTAGTAACCATGTGAGGTGCATATCATGATAACTCATTAAACTTACAGATGTATTCTACAACAAACATTTCATCTTGCTTCAGACTGGCAAACTTAACCCTCCTGCTGGCTCTCATGGCATCAGTAAAGTATTTTCCATAGAATAATTCTGTAAACCGCTCCCAGGTCATGATAGTAACATCATGAATAGTGCTCATAGTATCCCACTAGTATTTAGCATGATGTCTCAACATCAAGCTAGCACAAGGAACCTTATCTGCATAGGGGACCTTGGCATAAGCTAGCATACACTCAATATTCCTAATCTACTATTTTGCCTATATCGGATCAACCCTGTCATCAAAGGTTAAAGGTTGGAATTTCCTGAATCTTTCTCCAGCATTTTCACTAGCATCCTGCCTACGTTGAGGAAGTGGTGGTAGAGAGTTAGGCTAATTTTCTTGTCTCATACATTGCTCTAAAATATTTTGTACCACCCTGAGAAGAAGACGCACCCCTCTCAAAATTATCTTGACTCCGAGTAGTCACCATACTAATATCCTAATACCTAGAATCCATAACTCTATTTATAGCCAATAATAATTATCACCAAAATATGAATGCAATTAAAAAAATTATAATAGATATCGAAATGCATATCAAAAACTTATAGAGGAGTGAGACTTCATTTCCTTCCTGACATGTATATATAAGCGATCCTTAGAATCATTTTAAAACATAAGTTTTGATACAAACTGTAACAACCCTCTGATTCCACACACGTATGTAATGATATTTATATAAATATTTAGTGAGATCGAGAGACACTACTCGACTTGGAACTAATAAAATAGAAAAAAAAATTAAAACTTTTTAAACTTTCTTAAAAAAAAAACTCCACTCGTAATTATACAGAGTATAATTTATACATATATACATACTTATAAAATTGGTCTCTCATAAAAATATACATAATATACATACACTCAAAATAGGTACAAAATTTTCTATCAGGACACCACAGCGTCAAAATACTTATATACACAAGTCGCGGTCAGAAAGTAAGCACTCCTCCTTTAATCTCAAAAACTAGCAACACCCTCAAGATCGTGAATTAGGTGAGTATGAAACTCAATAAGTAACGCATGCCGATGACAAATGCATATGACAGAGAAAAGATAATCATATGATTGGGATCCTTCTATATATTATATTGCCTAATAAGACAACGAATTACATACAGAGCTACTCAGAGATCGTATAACAGAGCATGAGTCGTCATACGGAGGTCTCAAATCCCAGAAAATCCCCTTTATGTATAGCAGAGGTCCATCCCATAATGCTATCAAAGTGTTCCTAAAGGAACCATAGTATCTCCAAAAGGACTATAATATTCCTAAAGGAACCAGAGTATCCCTGAAGGAACCACATTATATAATTGGGCGCTGGTCTGCCACACCCTATTTACTAATATTTGTCAGACAATATAAATACACCACATATTCATGTCTCATACAAAGCAAAATGAAAAATACATACGTACACATATTCACAGATTCCACCTTCACAGATTCCATAGATTCACATAAATAGAGAATTTCTTACATTGCAAGTGTGACGTTACTTGCCTCGATTTTGAGTTTTTAGGTATTTTCTGATGAAATGCTCTTTGCCCAAGGTACAGTTAATGTATTCCTATTTTTTTTTAAATGACAAATTAAATTAAATTCTACCCATAAAATACTACACGAATTAATATGTTTGGTTTTGTTTACAATATATATGTACACCTAACCCGATACATATTCTCAAGTAAATATAATTAAACCACCAAACAATTAGCATTAGCCGCAGAATTTCCAAGCTCAAAGTTGTTGTTTAATTACTCATTTAATCCAAATATATGTTATAGGAATTCAGAAAAAAAATTATCATCAATATACATTGCTTCCACCATGACTAAATTCTGTGATCAATAATCCATTCATATAGTAGTACAAATGAAACAAAGATAAGTATTAAGCTTTTCACTTGCTAATATATTTACGGATCATATAGATGCTCACTAATTTAGAAATGAAAAACTTAATGTGTTAATAAATGCTTCTTTGTACATGTATACTTTGAGGCATTAACAAAATAATAGTTAGAAAAGTGATAAAACATAATCGAGCATAATATTCAACGAGTAACAAATCATATAAACTATATATGTAAAAAGAATATCGTTCTTAATATAATCTAAACTGAATAAAAGAATTACTAATGTACAGCAACTTATTCCGAAAAATTAGACATGAAACAATTCTAAATGGATATCACAACTTTTAGGCCAATGCACATGGAAATAAAAAGAAGTTGTCATCATCTTGACATTAATAAAATGGATGTGAGTTTTGACCAAACATTGTAAAGAAAACCAGATAGGTTCAAATAGAATTTGAGATATAGATATATATATATATATATATATAGAAGCCCATGTAATAAACTTGATATTGCATGCAAATCCCATGAATGTCTCAAATATAAATGATCAAATGGTAATAATTATTTAAAATATGTCAAGACTTCATTATCACAACCTTATCATATAAATATACAAAACAAAGTTTTCATTAAAATAATCTAGGATATGCCAAAAGACAATACAACTAAAGAACTATAATAATCGGATGAAAGTTACATTCTAAAAGGATAAGACGGTATTGTAGTTGGGGTTCGCACTTAATCCATAAGAATAGTTTAGTATCAAGCAGGTTTTTAATCCATAAGAATAGTTTAGTATCAAGCAGGTTTTAAACATTTATATATATTTAAGTGTATAGAAAGCAGAAAGAAAAGAGATAAGTATACAGGTTCTTGACTAAACTGCCTTTCTTTTTTTTTTTTTTTTTTTACATAAACCAAATATAAGGTAACTTAAGAATAATGTAAGCCAAATAAGTTTCGAGGTAAAAAAATATTAACTAAATACTTGAAAGAAATATAAAAATTTATATAAAATCGCAAAACTTAGTTTCTAGCTTGCACACGTACTCTATAATAAAAAATATAATTAATTACTTGGAAGTCAAAGTGAAAAACAAATCTAAGTAGTAAAATGCAAATTTTATGGTTAACTTAATATGGTTTATAAATATATAATTTGTACCATAGAGCAAATCTTGAGCATTCCAGTGTAAAATCACTTATTAAATTGATATCGTAGAAGTAGCCAATATACTTACTCAAAATTTTATGCATATAAATGTATTAATATTGAAAATATTATGCGATCATACTATTATTGGCTATTTTCAATAAATGCGGAGTTGGGTGTTAGATGAAGTTTCAGGGTATCATAGCACGCTTGTGCAACAGGGGCCTTGCCATAGGCACGTGCTAGGCGCACGCTCAGCATGGTGGCCAAACACAAGCTGTGATGGCTGAGCATGGCTGGCGCATAGGTGTAGCACTTGCCCCATGCTAGTGTGCCATGCACACAGGCCTCCCAAGCACGCCATGTGAACCATGCATGCGAGCCATGTACGCGAGCCATGCATGTGACCATGTTGGCCATCCCTAGCGCCTTGTTTTTTCAAATGCTGAAAAAATTAAAATAACATCAAAAATTCTGGAAAAATTTCAGTTTTTCAAACTTTTTGAAACATATTCATGAATCTATCAACCATAAAATTCAAGAATACCCAAACCTAATTTTGCTAGAATCGCAACTCACAAGTTTTTTTACCATACAAAAAACAATAGTATATATAATTAAATATCATTTATCACTATGAATCATTTAACTATCATAAACAAAAATTGCTCAAACTTAATCACATAACTTAGATCATACAACTATCAATATTATGCTATATATATGAACATATGCTCTTGATATCAATTGATGGTAATTTGACATAACAATTAAGAAAAACCATACATGCATGCAAATATGGAAAACACATGATCACATCATAAACGTAGGAAAAAAATTAGCGAATTTAGGTTTTGAAATTTTATATGAAAACAGTTTTCATAATCATATAACATACATGTATTATATACAGGATCATCTATAACATAAATCAAATTTAAATACATAAACCCTAAAGATGAGACTAGGGTTTACTTCTTGTAGCATACTCCTTCTTGATCTCCTTGTTAATAATGGTAATCAAAACTTCAAACCTAGATCTTTTTGTCTAAACTCTTGCTCTTAGTTGATGAGATCAGTGAGCACCAAGTTGAATCCTATGTTGGAAAATGATCAAGAATACCATCTTGATCTTTTGAAATACAGGGACTCGAGATGAGACTGTGAGATTGCAGGAAACTTTTTCTCTCTCACTTTTACTGAGCTATATGTGTAACTCTCTCTCTTTCTCTACCTTATGCGTGTGGCTCTAGTATTAGGGCTCTATAGTTTTTTCTCTTATACTAAAACTGCTAATCCCAATCCAACTAGGATTGGGCTTGTTCTCTAATTTGGACTATAGGTGTACTTTTATAAATATGTCCTACTCATGTAACTTATTTATAAAAATACCAACTTTTCTGTAGAATCATTATTTTACATATTTCACCAATACCACAAACCAATTAATAAGCTTTGTTAAGTTAGACAAGGGACCTAATGAATCCAAATAATCTAAGCTCCAATAGTATAATAAATACATAACAAATCTTATGATGGTATTTATATAAATACTATTAGTAAAGGGAACACTCCACTAAAGGCCTAATACTACACTTTTAGATTAAATGCCATATCTTTTATAGAGATTTAATCGACTAGCATTGATTAACTGATCTATCTAGCATATTATATACCACATATAGAATCCCTATACAATGCCATAGTTGGATAGATGAAATTACCGTAATACCCCTCCAACAAATATTTATCTTTAAGTTACCATCTTTCTATTAAGGAATAATGTTGTCGATAATTTTGTTTTCAATTGCCATTTAGACAAAATTATAAACTAATTCACAAAGTGAATACTAAGATCTTAGATGTAATTATTCCATGAATCTTGAAAGACTTTAAAGTGGCATTAATGTATAGTATCCTTAACTATTTAGTGTTCCCATCAATTTATAAGCCATAACCTCTAATACGCTAGAGTTCACCTCTAAAGGCTACAACCCATGAAAGTAAGTCTAGTCAAACATCAAAGATTAAGATCTACATGCTAAGGGCTAGTATGTGATAATATAATAATTGAGTTAAGGCACTTCAATTCTTTATATTACCTGGTCCAGTTCAATATACTAGTATTTCTATCAGAAGCCATAACTTATTTATGTTGTACTAGTATTTCTATCAGAAGTCAGACACTGCAATGATTTGAGATATATCATTCGTGTTGAGATAGAGAAACACCTATAATCTTTAGAAATCTGCTTTTAGGGCAAATATCCCAATAGTAATTTCTATCATGTGCTAAATCTCTCTTATCTAGAATCGCTATGCAAAAGAGTCTTAGAATATTGTATTTGTTTATCTCTCGTTTCAATTTCAAAGTGCTAACTTGTTGGTTTCTCTTTCTTGTTGTTAATTCTACTAGTTACTTGGCCAATAACTAGTATTAGTTTTGAAAATACAAGATCGAGTGAAAACTAAGTTATGGATTTAGTCTTGGATAGAGTGACATATATTTAAATAGGATACGAATATACCTACTTAGCATGTTTAACCCCTAAGGATGTTTACTCCAATGATTTTATTCATTTTTTTTCCTCATAGGAATATAGTGGGTTAGGTTGGGCTGAGTGGAAATACTAGCATGACATTAAAGAAGCTTGTAAATACATTAGCATAACACCCCCTAACTTAGCTATATAACTATATAGGTCAAACTAAGAAGTGTCGTTTTTTTGTAAACCATAAATTTAGTTTTGTTCAAAAAGTTTAGCTAACTTAAACAATCAAACTATAAAACAAAAGAAACCGCATAGCATTACTTTCTTGAAGTGTATTTATAAAATGTACAATCAAAAAGTATCATTTTATCTTGCCATTAACAGTAATACTTATAGGACATCAAAATGTTAAAAGACACAGATATTGCCCATAATTTAAGCTCATCTACGTCTATATGATCATGGCGACAAGAAAGCCTACAAGCCAACCAGTTACTCTATACATCATGTATCTCTTCACCTGCATTACAGGAACTAAATGAGCTAATGCTCAGTAAGTAAAGATCATGCATGCTTGTAAACGTGTTTCATGCATAAAATTCATTGAAATTCTCATTGTGCTCTTTTCTTCATAACTTTTCATTTTGATGCACTTTTCTCAAAAAACGTTTCTTTATAGTACACTACAAAGTCACTGTAGTTGGTAGAAAGAAACACATGGCCAATGTGGATCATACCTATCCAATGTAAACTGACTAAGTAATACACCTAATAAATCTCATAGTACAACACTCAGTCCCAGCAGTCAGTAAGCTGTGCCCACCTACGCGGGAATGATGCTTGTACAAATCATACTTGCCAAACTTAGACAGACTAAACAATGAACTTAAAACATATCTCGTAAAATCAGTACAATAGTACTACTTTAAATCTAATGCATGGAAAACTTCAATTCGTTGAAATCATGTACCATTCATGAACAAAACAATAACCATATTAGTAACATATACTTAGGATAATACATATAAGCATGTAGGATAATATCTTGTATCTAGTACTATTCTTGTGATGCAGTTAAAATAAATCTTTACTTACCTTGTGTTTGATAGGAAAGATAGTGAAAAAGGTCGGTATCCTCTGTGGCAAGGTGTGTAGCAGGCCTGATATTAAGTTTATTACTAAAATGATCATTACGATGTAAAATGCTTAAAGAAAACAATCACATATATAAATCACAATTCTAACAAAATAAGGAAATCTAATCACAAAATGAACCAAAATGACACATATTTTCATAAAACTAGTCTATTTGCTTCTAAAAGGTACCACTTGGTTTTAAAGATATTTAGACAGCACTTCCCCTATTTTTAGGATATTCCTACATGATTAAAATCATGGTTTTTAAACCTACAATAATATTTTACAATCCAATTCCCACATATACACCTCAAAGAGAATCATTTATAACATCCTAGGTGTACTTGAGTTCCTTTTGGTTTAAACAAAGTTTGAAACCACTTTTATACTTTTCTATTGTCACAACTAGCAAATAAAAAATATATTTACATAGTAGGATCAACAAAATATACATTCTAAGTTTGAGAAATCAGATTACAATATAGAAACTTAATCTAGTATACTTGAAAATACTTAACTCTATAAAAAATAAACTTTGTGGCACTAGGTCTAACTTTAATTTTTCACTTAAATTCTATGTTTCTAGCAATATGTAAGAGTTCCTAGGACCATTATTTATCTAATAATAGCTTTAATTTAGGGGGCTGAAACAAAAAAAAATAACTATAAATTAAAAATCCTACATAAATCTCACCTTGACTAGTTTAAGCTTTTGTTGAATCTATTGTCTTCTACCTCCACCAAATTGATTTCTAAGACTTGGAAATAGACTTTAGAACTCAAGGGGACCTGAAAGAACCATTATTGAAATGGGAACAAGTGGAGAATTGAAATAATAAAACAAAACCTAGGAAAAAGAATTAGTAGAATTACCTTGGCTAGTTTAAACCTATCTTGCTTTCTTGAGCTCCAATTTGAGTTCTACCACTTGGAAACTCTTAGATAAGGCTAAAGGGAGTTGGGAGAATTCTAGAAAAGAGCTAGGTAGTTTCAGGTCATGGCTGGAGAGAAAGTGAAAGAAAATAACAGATTCGATCTAAAAATGATACTTAATGACTAAGAAATGGCATTACTTAAGTTCGAAGAGGTATTTTAGGAATTTTGCACTATACTTTCCATGTGTCCAATTTTAAAACATCCTTAGCATACCTATGACATTGCTGGTCAATCTCATACTTTTAGAGTTTATGCCCTAAAAGCATGTATATTTTGGATATTTGCTGAATTAATAAAATGACATTTTTCTATTTGAATTTGTGCATAATTGGTATGTCATTAAATATCAGAAAATCTCTAGTTTATTTATGTGACCATAAATTTAGCATATAAGTGTTATATACATGAGGATTAAATTTATGGATAATAAACTAAACATAGTCCGTAATAATTAATTAAATTTTTGGATCTTTAATTAAATATTATTAGTACGGTCCATTAACATTGAGAATATAATAGTCTTATCCGGACTATTGATGCGTTGACATCACAATAGAGGTACTTTATATAATTTGATTATATAGGACTGGACCAGACATGATTTGAATCTCACATAAATTCCGTTAACTGTTGAGAGTTCAAATAATATCACTAGATAATCATATGTAGATCAATCTTAATTCTGAGTAGTTATAGACTCTTATTTATAATATTATGTTCTTTGACATACTTATTAAAGGTTTGTTTTTAA
>JXTB01000032.1:64370-168242 GCA_002914805.1 Parasponia andersonii
ACTAATTTTGTTAATCAATCCCTGTGGAGACGATACTCAACTCATTACTATATTACTTGTTCGGCACGTGCACTTGCGTAGCAATTATAAAATTACACCAACAAAGATCTTTCTCAACAAAGGGCAAAAGGGCCAAAGAACCGCTTGAGCTTGTGCATAGCGATGTATATGGTCCATTAAATGTACAAGTAAGAGGCAGTTACAAATATTTTGTCACATTTATTAACGATTATTCACGATATGCATATGTATACCTAATGCAAAGAAAATCTAAAACCTTTGAAAAGTTCAAAGAATTCATAGCAGAAGCTGAAAAGCAATTAGATAAGTCATTAAAAACTCTTCGATCAGATCAAGGAGGTGAATACCTTAATAATAAATTCAAGGATCACTTGCTGGAGAATGGCATCCTATCCTAACTCACAGTACCTAGAACACCACAACAGAACAGTGTTACAGAAAGAAGAAACCGAACGTTGCTTGATATGGTTAGATCAATGATGAGCTACTCTTCTCTACCACCCTCATTCTGGGGTTATGCATTACAAACTGCTGTTTATATTTGCTAGAGAACTTTTCTTAAACTATAGAGAAATTAGTAAACCCTAATGGGCTTATTAGGCTTGTTGGGCTCAACTGATCATCAAATAACTATTGGCCTTTAATTTGAGCTAGACAGAGGACCAGATGGATCCATAAGCCCAAGCTTTAGTAGACCATATACCCAATATCATAATTAACTCTTAATTATGATTGGGCCTTGTCCATTAATATTGGGGCACACCATTATAGGTCTAATATTGAACTCTTGGACTAAATGTCATTTATTTTTCTGTGAAGCTTATTAACGATTAATTAGCTTGATCTATTTAGCATATACTATACCTGTAGGCATAGCCCCAATGCAATGCCATACTAGTAGGATGAAATTACCGTATTACCCCTCTAGTACATATTTACCTTTGAGTTGCCATTTTTCATCTAATGGATAATAGTTGATTATGGTATTTGTATCTGCTTATACCAACACAGTCAAATTCACATAGTGAATACTGGGGCTCTGGTTTATATTATCTAAGTACTTGAAAAAACTCAAAGTCACATCATATGCATGGTGTGCATCATGAAAACATTCTACACATTTCATATACCTTATCTTCTAAGATACCAGAGTTCGAACCATAAATCGGAACTAGTCCTTTAGTAACTCAAAAGGATAAAACACATGAAAGTAAGTTCATTAATCACTAGGATTAAGGTCTTCTACAATAGTACTAGATTAGTAAAATTAGAAATTTGAGTTATGACACTTATCCTCAAATTCTAATTCACTAGGTCCTGCTCGATGCTATTATAACTTTCTTATAACACACTAGTGTTTCTATCCGAAGATTCACTTTGATAATTAGAGACTTCATTAATTAAATAGACAATACTACATTCTATAGCATAATAAAGTATTACATCTTCAATATGCAGAATGTGAACAATTTAATTTAGACATAATGAAATAAAGAATATAATGTCTCCCACACATGAACTCACCATACGAATAATTCTTTATTACTCATTTCATGTCTTGGAATCTTTTAGATATTTGCATAAGATAAACATACACATTACATGTATATCAATGGGACATAAATGAAATAGAAATTCATAACATAAAATTTATTAATAACAAATAGATACTAAATAATCCAATAAATATTGTTTATAATGTCTAAGCTGCTTTATAGGACATTATTCCAACAATTCTCACATTTATAATTATAAATATTGTAGGCGTACTAGTTTGAATAATCTTATCCTGTAGTTTAGATTATAGACAACAACAAGTATAGACAACTCTCAATAAAGAAGGATTTCTTTCAAATTTTAGACAAAAATATATCAAATTGATTATATATATGAGCAAGTGCTAATTATTCTAGGCTCTAAAAAAGTGTAAAATTTTGTTTTTTTTTTATCTGTTAATAATGAACAACACATAACACAAGTGATTGCTGGAAAACAAATATTGTCAAAAAATTCTTATATTTTTTTAGAAAGGATAGAATACTCAAAATTAACACCAAAATTTGGCACTAAGGGCAAATTTATTAATCCATAATGAAAAGAATTATAAATGAAGATAATGCATTATTGTTTACCTTATCTCCAAGTAAGAACATATCAATTATTAAGAGTGGTAATTCGAGTTATGATTCCACAACTGACATGAAATATTATGGGTTAGGATCAAAAAAACTGGGTGAATGTCAAACCCGAATGACATGAATAAAAAGTAGACTAAAATCAGAACATAATAAGTACGAAATTAGTCCAAATAACCTATATAAAGAACAAATTGGAGAACGAGTCAATTTCAAGTTACTTGAAATTAATCTGTCAACTCGAAATAAGTATGACATACTTATCTGTTTTAGACCTGGATAAATACAATTTTAATCCCAAATTCAACCTTTATTTTTTCCTTTTAAGGGACCCAAAATTAGTATTTTTTTAATATATTTTATTTCAAAATTGAAAACTTTAGTAGGCTAATATTTTCTAACTCTCTCATTTTCTTGCAAAAGCCCTTTTACACTGGTGCATAATGAGAAAATCTCTAGAAGCCAAAATCATTGTAGGGCTTTCCTAGTTTCCACATTACTCTCTCCCGTTTTTTTTCTCTTTCTCAAATCTCACTTGCCAATCATCATCCTTCTTCTAAAATATGTTTTTTAAAATCTTCAAGCATTATCCCATCTATTGAAGGACAAATCTCTATGCAGTTTTTGGTATCCACCCACTCTTGTGTTCTCTAGTTTTTTTTCTATAAAGTGTGTGTTCTCTAGTTTTTTTCTATGTGGTTCTATCTTTGCTTAGGTTCTAGTCATTCATACAATCTAGTTCTTTTTATTATTATTATTTTATTATATTTTATATATATATATATATATATATATATATATGTGTATGTATATTAGATTTGGACGTTGACACCTTTATAGTTTTGGGTATATTGATTTGGAAAACGTTGAGGGCATGATTTAATGAATTTTTGGTTTATCTAATTTTTTGTTTGTGTAAACAACTCAATTGCAGTGGGTATTTTGATCCTCTTTCGCATTATGGATATAGTATTAGCTATACTATATAGTATATATTATTAGTATTATGTTTTAGCATGTCACTAATCTCAGGTTTGCTTTTGAAACAAACTATGGAAGGAGAAAATATGTATTTGAAGAAGCACATGACAAGTAATATTAGGAAAAATTTTAGAAGTATTAGTTAGATTTCAGTATCATTTTGTCTATAGCTTGTAATTATAGATCCTCAATTCAAGATGAACTGTGAATTTTTAAGAAATCATACGGAGAGAACTGACTAAAGATAATATTTCTTCGTTCTAAGCTTTATGATCATTTTGATGAGCATAAGGATAAACCTTCTCATTGTGCACAAGTTCCACTTTCATTCCATGAACGATCAAGCAAGAATGTTCAAACCATAGAATCTGAACCTTTTAAGGTAAATTTTATTTTTATTTTTATTATCTAGCACTTTATATTTTATTTTGTGGGAATTTGATGATCTTGAAACTATTGAGAGTTCATCTTCTGAGCAAAGAACTCACTTGGAGTTTTATTTAGCTAAACCAAAATTCCTTAAGAATTCAAAATTTGGCATTCATAGTTTTTGAAAGTCTAACTAGTTCCACTATCCTAAGCTTGCTGCAATGGCCCACGATTTTCTTAGCATTCTATTATCAACTGTTGCTTTAGAAGCTGCATTTAGGTAGGTGGACACGTGTTTGACAAATTTCAGAGTTCACTAAAATCTGTCACAGTTGAAGCTATTGTTTATTCAAGGGACTGGCTGTTTGGCAATAAAGATAATTCTATTTTCTTATGTAAGAATTGCAAGTTTGAGTTCAAACGTATATTAGATTTTTAATTTTCTTACATAAACTAGAATCATAATTATTCTATTTTTGCATGTAGTAGAAAAAGATACTGGCAAAAAATCACCCAAGATATTGTGGAGCTTAGTGTTAACGACGAGAAACAGTTCAAGCTCAAAATTCTAATTCTAGTGCCATTGGAAAGTAGTGTTTAATTGGAGCCTTAACTTAGGTTTTGCTTATGGACTTATCATATGAACTTTTACTTGTTTCTTTGTTTATTGTTGCTATGGTTCCTGGACTAAGTTTGTTTGATGGTTTGTGAATATTTAAGTTTTTACTTTATTGTGTTGTTTTGTCTATTCTGCCAGTTTGTTCTTCTTCCGGCATTTTCGTCTCGAATCAACTCCCTTTCGATCTTTTTCTTCAAAAGCACCTAAGAATCATAAAAATAAACCAACTTAAAAACGCTATAAAAAGAAACAAAGAAGTGAAGGGAATTAATCCAGAATATATATATGCAAAATTCACACCTATCACCCACGTGTATTTTCAATCTTCAGTTCTTCGCCTTTTCTTTCATTACCAGATTATGCCTTAAAAAATTACATGGATATTGATGATTAATAAGTTATTACTAAATTTGTAAAATTTAAGTAGATTTTGTTAAATTATGCAAACCACAAATTCGTACACATGCCTGCTAAACCAAATGAAAAGAACACTAGAGCCACAAGAAAGTGGAGGGTCAAGTGAGGTCAAGTAAGAGGGAGGGGAAAGTGTGAAGCTAGACGACCCCCATCGATTCTTCTTATAAATATATGAGCCAAATGAGTTTAAAGATGCGGTTCACCAACCACTTATCAAAAACCCACAAACACAAACTGACACAAACGTTCTAAAGATATAACTCTCTGTTTGGAAAGAGGAAACAATCCCAAATACGGCGCTACGCGCTTTTCCTCTTTACTGTGTTAAAACAAACCTAGTTGTCCCAAAACTCGGCAAATTATGTTGCAGAAAGGGCTTTGAAGTATGAACATTATTCCATAGAAAGTTTTCATCCTAACAATTAAACTTTCTAATATATTAGGAGCGAAAAAGGAGTATGTGTACAATCAGATCTGATTTCAGTGAGCACAATACAATTAGGACTCTAATGAGGAAATTTAACACCAAAAAGGAAGAAAAAGAACAAGACTTCCCCAATATATTCTTCTCACTATGGTTATTTTGGTTGTCATTAGCAACACCCGCTCTGCTACAGCAAAAAGAAATTTCTACAGAAGACGATCTTATAAGCTCTGTATTCAATGATATGGTGAGCAACTGCATCTTTCTCATGGACAAAATTGGGCTGATGGTGATCTCATCAAGTAAATTACGATGAACTTGCAGTCACCTTCTTTCGAACTACCCTCTTTCTTCGTCCTTTGGGGCCCGATGATTCACCCTCACCTACGGAGTAACCATTTGGTTGTTTGATGCCAAGAAGACCAAGACCAGAAACAATGGCATTCTTCGATATAAACCATTTGGAAGACGGTTGTTGATCAATGTTCTCAGAAGGCCTGTTGTACGCTTTCAATACACCATCTGAATGAACCAGAGGATCAGCCTCTATGCCAAGCCACACCAGCCTCGATGGCTCTCCCAATTGCACATTCAGAATCCTGCTTGCATATCACAAACAAGATTGAACGTAAATACTACGAGTCCCAACAAAGGAAAGGAGGATATGTTATTAATGCATATCTGCTATCAGTGCAAAAGTCAAGATAGTAATGCCGTGTCTGGGCACTTTCAAAAATTCAGGCGCAAAAATGGATCAAGTTTTAGTGTCACAGGACGACTAATGGCCTTTCAAATATAAAAATGAAACTACATAACTATCTTCATAACAAAACAGGAAACCTGAAAAGGCCTCTGGACAAGTTCTCACAACAATCAGACGAAGAATTGACTTGGCACTAAATTTATGAACTAATTAATTAAGAGATAGGACCTGGCAATTGAAATTTTAAATACCAATTGTTTCATTGTTTAATCTCATCACATACAAAGTTGATGAACAAAAAATCATGAGCTGGTCTTCCAAAGCAGTCCATGGATAATTTATTAGTGAGCCAATGCAGTTAGATGTATCCTAGCCCTAAGAAAATTCAAACAAGGCAAACACTACAAAAATGCATGTAGTGTAAGGTCATGTGAACAGAACAGGTAGTGAGGGCAGCCAAGTAAATAAATCAGTACATGTAAGGTCAGACAAGGAACATTCTCTATAACACAATAGCCAAAAAAATGTGGCCCGCGGGGTGGGGGGAAGGAAAAAATTAAATCCAATGCATGAATTAACAAGTTTTCAAGTCAATTTAAACCATTTATTATTAGGAATAGATGTTCTAAAAGAATAGCATTTTAGCATCATAAAAAACTTTTATTCATTTTGCAGTATATTGACATGTACTAGCAATCTTTTTAAATTCAAGGTATAAGTTGGAATATCAAGTGACCCAACAGAAGACTTTAATTTAAAACAAAAGTTGCCAACGTTAAAAGCTGAAAATTCAAATTGTCATCAAATGCTAATTTCCCCAAGAAAGAAAGCATGTGCGGGGAATTTCCAAAGCAAAGTAACCAGAACCTACTTGGGAGGTTACAACTTCATTTAAGAGCCATTTAGTGAATCAGATTTTTAAACGAGTGTTAAGTAAAGAAAAACCTCAATGCTGTGCTGAAAAACAGTCCCACTCCAATAACATCAAAATAGTTGACCATTGCTTTATCAAATCCACACAAAAGCTGATATCTGAGGTTCGCGTAAAGTCCAAGAAAAGCACCATAACCAAGTGCATTAGTTCTTGCACTAGGGGTCGTCACAGACAACCTGCCAAACATGTTAATAATTGCAAACATCTAAATTAGCCATCCTAGTTTATTTAGTTTGAAAGTCCAAAAATTCAATTTGAAAAAAATAAAGAAAAGTAAAAAAACAAGAAACAACAAAATTTAGAACTTGTCCAAACTATAGAATGAACACTTGATTACAATTACCACCATTATTACACTTTTATTAACATATACAGATTAACTAAAAGATATTTAATGTTTTGTAACAAAAATCAATTACCAAAAGGATTTTCTTATTTCTAGTGAAAATTCCATACTACTTAAGATATTTTAACTTGCCAAATACTGTAGCAACATGGTTCAAACCACTTTGTAGGATGTAAGTGACGCTAGAGGACTTTACTATATTGTACTTGTAAAAGACAACAAAATTTGACTCAAACATTTCTCACTTCCCTCTTTTTCATTTACCAAAAAAGACATAAAATTTGCAGATAATTCAATGTATAATAGACCTTTATTGAACATTAATCCTTTAGTTGAGTCTTTCGATTACCATCCTGCTTCCTCAGAATTTAAGTCATTCTTTTCCAGTTTAAGAATTTTCAAACAGCCACTTCAGCAGCTCAGCCAAATTCTTACGGCCCGTTAAGTATTAATACACTGGATTGAACCTAATTAAATTAAAATATGCCAATAAACTATTATATAATGGTTGGTGTCAAAAGAAAATTTTTTCAGTTGGAATGCTTTCTCTTCATACCTTCCCTCCTTTTTACTGGCCAAATAGTTTGATAAGGAACCTTGTACTGCTCCAGCAGTTAGTCCAATCATACACAACTCAGCAGCCTTATAGAAGAAAGAGTGAATTCTCTTCTGTAGATCAAATTCCCTCAGTGGATAGCTCTTTTCAAATATATTGTTCGGGAGCTTCTGCAATGTATTTTGCAAATCAAACCGGAATGTGTTCCCGTATGAGCGACAAGGAGCAAGTGACCAAACAACAATAGCATTGCAAGCTGTTACTGTAAGCACATTCACTAGCGCCAGATCCCATTCTTGCTTTATCCTATATCACATTAAAGAGAACATATTTAACTTCAATAATTGAAACAAGCACAGAAATAAAGAGAGACAAAAAATCCACTTAAGAAATAAAGGAAGAAAAACACACACAAACATACATACCTATCCTTACGATTCTTCAACTCCCACCAAACTGAACAACCAATTGTTGCAGCTTGCTCTAAAAGAAATCTATATAAAAATGTAGGATCTGCAATCATCCTGCACAACAAACAATATTCCATATCAAACCTGAGGATCAAAAAACAAATATTCAAATTTATTAGATAATTAAGTGGAAACCAAAATAATTCAGAATTAAATTCCCGAATTATATTAGCGGGAGGACACAAAGACATGACACTGTTATCATTAAAAAAGGGTTTCCGATTTTTTCAAATAAGAAATTAGAATTTTAACTAAGAGAAACAGGATGAAAAAAAATGTATGAAATATATTCTTCACAGTTTTGATCAAATTTATAAAAAATTGCATGTTTTCACACCTCATGTCCTCAAACTAAGATTAGAAATATAACCAAAAACTGCACCTATGATGGCACAAGAGGTGACTTTTAGCATGAACTTCTACAGGTCAAGCGATAATCTTAAGCTTGCAAACCACGCACTCCACCTGAATTACAACTAGACAACTCTAATGAAATTTCTGCAAAAACTACTAATGCAAAGCATAGAAGCTATGACGGTTAAAATCCTCATCTACACTTCTGTCAACAATCAAAGATCATAATGCAACTTCAATTTAATGATTTATATGTTACTTTTCCATTGACTCACTGTAAGAAGAGATCTTAGACTAAGCTGAATAAAGAGTTCCCTTCCTCAAAAATTAAAATCAACTTATGCATTACATACGCAATTCTAATCCCTACATGATCACGGTAGGCCTCAAAACCAGACCTCAAATAAAATGTTCTCACTTCTCACCACTTAAAGAAGTACGGAGAGTGTTTTTTTTTTTTAAAAAAAAAATCAACTTGCATATTACATACGCAATTCTAATCCCTACAAGATCAGGGTACGCCTCAAAACCAGACCTCAGATAAAATGTTCTCACTTCTCACCACTTAGAGAAGTACGGAAAGATTTTTTTTTCCCTGATAAAGCCACTGATCTTGCATTTCTTATTTAGGATGTCCAAAAGCAGCATGCTAAGAGATATATTTTATTGCAACTGATGGAGTTTACTAAATCTTTATAATCCACATCTCCAAAAACTCGTCTAAAATGACAGTGATTTGGACATCTATAATTTTCATTCCTCTAGAAAGTTCTGTCAAGGGGTCTTTCGAAGATGAAAATAAAATACAAAAATACAGGATATGATTGGTTAGAAGAAAACCAGAAACATGATCTTTCAATGAGCAAAGAAATAGACTGAAATTCCATTAGTGGATTCTATAATAGGAAATTCAGGGGGTTGTCAAAATCACCTGCCAATAAAAGCCCTTGATAATCCATGTGGAAGTGACCGGGAAATCAACCTGGCAGTGGTTGGCCTTGCATTGATTGCTAAGAATTTTACCATTTGGGCTGAGCTCACCAAACCCTGCATGCAACATCTCAATTATTAGCATATCTAGCAAAAGTTCTCAACCAAAGTGATGATGCAAGTACTACACCATTTCATAAGCTTGTCGAAACCCAGCAGGTAAATCCATCATTGTCTTCTGCCACTCATTCAACACGGCATCAACGAACTTTTGGTCAAAAAGCTGAAAACATGAAAAGAACTTGTCAAGGAACATTGGAAATGTAACAATAAGAGCAGAAAATGAGAAAAAGGTCACAATCAGAGGAATGATCAACAGTTTAATTTGCATATTCGCTAACCAACCTCCTCAAGAAACATTCTTCTCCTGAACAGGCCACCGTCATCGCCCTCATCCCCGTCATCAAATTCATCAAAATAATCATCATCATCCCCACCATCATCATCACCTCCATCACCACCACCATGACTGATTTTCTTTCCAATATCTCCACCACCTCCTCCAATGGCTGTCTACATTTCAGAATCATTGGCCATATTGCAAAATAGTCAAAACACTGAATAAACATACCTAAAACAAGCTCATTGAAATTATTGAAAGAAGGAAAAAGTCTGAACCTACAAACTCATACATCTGTCACCACCCAGCTAAAGGTCCGTGAACAGATATTATACAGACTCTGTTACTTATTATTATACCACGGAACCGGGTAATTTTTCAAGTTTCAAACACAAACAGATGGTCATTTTCATGTCTGAACGATTCTTGTAATGAAAAACTTGAGATGAGAAACTAAACTATTGTGTCCATGTATAAGCTTTGAGAGACACAGACAAGAGAAAACGGTAGATGGTCTAGCTCTACCAGTCTCTAGACATTAGAGCTTACCTCAAGAAACTAAACAAATCAAACAATTTGATGCACCGGAGTACTTTGCACTATAAATTTTTTTAAAAAAAAATGAAAAAAAAAAATCCTACGATATTCAATCACTCGTGTAGTTATGTTGAAATATATATATATATAGTAGAAATGACTGACCTCAGGGCTAGACCTAGACTGCTTCTGAGACAAATCGAGCTTCCCTTTCTCAAGGGTCACCGCACCCAACGCACCGTACTTGTCCTTCATAACTGGACCCAGAGACGGAGCCGAATCAGGTGCCGCCGCGAAGCACCGCTCTAGCAGAGCCATGGAGTCTTCCACAGCCGAGGACGAAGAACAAGAGGCTTTCACCGCCAGACCTCTCCGGAGCTTCTGGGTTATGGGTATGGCCATCTGCTGGGTCCCACCCAGCAGTTTGGGTACGGGTAGGGATGTCAAGGCCTTAGGTTTTGCTGGGACCTGCGCGTTCATTGGCATAATTTGAGCTGTTTGGAACACCGCGTGAGACATTTTTGTATTCTTTTTTTTTTTTCCTTTCTTTTTGGTGTTTGGATAGAGAGAAAATCAGCTTAGGATTTTCTCATGGGATAGAGAAGCGGGTTTGGTTGTTCGTGGCTGGCTGGTTGGCTGCTACTTTCTCTCTCTATTGATGATTTTCTAGAGAGAGAGGCAGAGAGAGAAAATGGAGCATGGAGAATTGGGTTTTTTTTATACCAAGGGAACGAAGATAGCCGACTACCTTTGGTTGGGTTATGACTACAAGACGACGCGACTCACTCTTCTGCTCTACCCAGTCCGGAAATGCCTTTTTTTTTTCTTTTTTTTTTTTTTGTCTCTCTAAACTTGAGAGCTGACTCGAGGATTTTGGGTGAGTTGGCTCGGCCGGCTTCTTTATAGGGTGAAATTACAGATAACCCCTACCAGCCAATTGGTCTCCTGCGGGGTAATGCTTGGAAATGCACAACGTCCCATTAAAGGAACTAAGCATCCTCTTTTGAAATAATCGATAAAAAAAAAAAAAAAAAAAAGAAAAACACTTGAAATATTCTGTAATTTAGTTCTACAAAATAATAATTTCAAATTTAGAATTTTTAAAAATTAATATTTTGTACTAATTTTTTGACCAATTTTAGTAACGAAAAAAATAATAATATAATCTACTAAAATTAGATTAATCATTATTACTGTAAAAATCCGGATTTTTAGGAGGATAATTTGAACATTTTATCAATTTTCTGATTATAATAATGGAGAGATTAATTTGCAAAATTTTGTGCAAAAGGACTAAATAACAATTTTGGGGAGACTGAATTGATAGAAATTTGGGAACCAGGGACTAGAGTGTAAATTTTTTAAAATTTTCGCAGTCCCCTACTTATCCCACGTGGGCTCTCCCACTCACTCTCTCTTTCTTCTCTCTTTCTCACCCGTCGCCGCTCTCCCTCACTCTCTCTATGTTCACTCTCCGCCGAAGCACCAGGGGAAGCCGCGCCGTGCCGCCAGGGTGCCCTGTTGTCGGTCCCGCACAGCCACCAGTCGCTGTTTCGCTGGAAAACGCCATTGGAGTCGTTTCGGAGATTTCGTCGCCAACGACGATTCCGACCACTATTTGACCTCTAACTGGGCTTGTTGGATTCGTCTCGTCGAGAGGATCGTCAACGTATATATATCTTAACCCCGTACTACTTGAATCAAAAGTTATCATTTTTGGTATATTTTGAGCTTGAGTTGACTTTTTAATCCGGCCGTTGGATCGTGATTTTATTGTCATTTTTGGATTGTACTCGGAAAATAGCGAAATTTGAAATAAATATATATATATATATATAAATTGCCTATATTTAGTAATCGGCACAAAAATCGAAATCGGACGGCTAAGATTTGTCTCCATTTGCATGCCGCCATTCCGGTGTGGGCTTGGACCTGAATTGGATAAGTTAGATATCTAACCTAGCTATTTTGGGTGCTAGGAATTCAGTGAAGAGGTCCGTTTATGGATTTGAAGCTCCGTTGAAAAGTTGGTTTTTCGCAAGAGGACGATCGAAGGCTTGGAATTGATTCCCGATCCTTCGGACGATCATCAACGACGCCTTGAGGATTCAATAGCGTGGTATCGCTATTCTTGTGAGGTAGGGATTCAACTACCTTCGTTTTATACTATTTTTGAATAAAAATTATTTTCTAGAGAATAAATGTAGTTTTCGAATTTCTTGAACATATATGATGGACTGTGATGGTATGATATACACATATACTGTATTGCTCTGGGGATTTTCTGAGTGTATGTTATTTTGGGTATATTAAAATACGACTGTTATACTACTCCTTTTTCTATAAAAACCAAATATACTTATTTTATTGAAAAATCAGAGCATGATTATTTTCACACTTCAGTTTTATATTGCACGTGCCATAGGATCATACATGAGCACCTTGTTAGCATCGTGGGTTTACAGTATAGTGTTGCGTGTCCTACCGTCGGTGTAGAGTCCGTAAACTCGCACAGAGTTTTGTTAATTCTGATTACCTCCCCATTTGGCAGGCATAGGCAATTCGGTTGCCCCTCTAGATTTGGTAGGCAACACATGAGTGTACCTTCTGGGTATAGGCTTAGGTGTAAAGCAGGCTATTAGGTACACTTAGTGTCATCATCTTGGGTTTCCACAGATCAAAGGATGTGAGGTCATAGGTATGAGTTGATTTGTGTCATGTGTATATGGATTGATGGTTTTGATCATACTGCTTTATATAGATATATATATATATATATATATATATATACACACGTGGATTTCTAGTTTGAAATATATGTATATATATATATGTATTGGATTTAAACTAACCTTGTAGGAGCTTTTCATCACTAAAATATTTTCGATCGAGGTAACTATTTTTTCTACTGAGCATTTTATGCGCACTCCCTTCCTCTCTTCCTCAGGTGGTATCCAGTACGACTTTGGAGATCAAGAGGAGTAAGAGGCCATCGGGATTATAGTTCGTCATCTTGGTAATACTTGAAGCGCATTATTGTGGTGTTCAGACTGTTTTGGTTTTGTTTTAGTATTGAACCAAGATTATTACATTCTATTTTGTCTGTGAACTCATGTATGTCATTCTGTTGTCTATTCTGACATGGATGATGATGATATTTAAACTTATATTTGATTTATATTCTTTTCGGTATTTATTCAATTTATGTTTAATGGTATATACGAATTATGGGAGAAGTTCACGGGATGGAATTCTAAATATTTTATTTAAAATGGACTTTTTTTTAAAACTAAACCTTTTTAGAAAATTTTCAAATAAATCAAGGGATTTCTCATCCTTGTGAAATTCCCCTTCTGCCACTAGCTCGGGTTTTGGGTTGTGACAATTATTCTTTTTAATTTTGAGGATATCAAGTTATTCAAAAAGTTAACTCAGTATATTAATTTTTAAAAATTCTTAATCTTAGAGTATTATTTTGTAGAGTTCAAAATTTATGGTTTAAATTACGGAACACCCAAAATTCAGGATATTTTATTTGTAGTTTACTTTTGATATAATAATTAGAGGATTAAAGAAAAAAGAAATCAAGATGTTTAGTATTTTAAAATAATATATATTATTTATATAAAATTAATCCATTCATTGTAACCCCCGAATTTTCTCAGTCTAATTAAGAAGGTTTAGTTCCTAATTGCTATTTAATATATGTGATTTCAATGAACTCTAATAAAGATAAAAACAATGCATATGGCATTTTTCTTATTTCCTAGAATTAATATACTTTGTATGTATGCCAATTTTGAAAGTAGATAATATTATTTCCAAAATTTATAAATGCGAATACCTTATGATTAATAAGGTGATAAGCTTGAAATTAATAACCATTACGTATAATGGAAGATTGGCCAAATATAAGTGACAATAATTTACCCTAGTGCAAGGCAGACAGGTGACACTAGAGAAGGAGAAGAAGAAGAAGAAGAAGAAGAGTGAAAAGAGGAAATTAATTCTTTTATAAACAGAATACTAAAAAATATTGTATTAGTAAGCGAAAGTTTAGGTGATCAGACAACTAGAGTGCTTTTTGAAGTGCTCTGCACCGTTAACAAGAGTGAGAAGATTGAAGAAGTTGCTCCTGAGATTACATCGGTAGCAAGGACCCCATTTCATGACTGAGCAACAGAGGTAGGAGTTTTACTGTGGCCAAAAGCTTATTCAAGCTCAAACGTCCAATGGTTCTCCTATGATTCTGAAGGTTCTATATATCATGCCTGTAAATTATTCAACCAATTATCATAGAGAACTTTCATGCTGATTTGTAACCTCAGATTTGATCAGTTTTGCAATTTCTTGCCTTATTTTCTGTTCGGGGCGCATGGCTATTCTCTGAGCCTTTGGATTATATTCTTCTCTGCTTATTTCTGGGTTTAATCATTTTTAGAGGTGTTGTTTTTCATTGATTCAGTTCTGGTCAGTTTTGGACTCGTTTTAGTGATGCAGCAGATCATTATTCTTTGGTCTTTTTGTTGGGTTTTGCTAGGTGGTGCTTGGCTTGCTTTTGGGTAGTTTCTATTCACTTCTAATTGTGGCTCTTATTATTTGGTGGTTCTCTTGATTTCTGTGTATTGATCTGGTCCTGCTTGTTTCATTTTTTATCGCTGGAGTATTGGATCTTGGTGGCCAGCCATTACTAATTGCAACTTATTTTTTGTTTGCTGCATTTCTGGTTAGTTTTCGTTCAAATTGAGGTGGTGCTTAGCCTTGCTTTTAAGTATGGCTAAAGATGTTTTTAGTTACAAGGATTTATTTTCCTTTCATAAGAAAGTTTCAGGTCCATTTGCAGTTGATGGCTTTGTTTGGTAAGAGTTTTGATGAGGGCTTCAATGCTACTACTCGTGGTAATGTTGGACTTTCTACGGCTATTTTGAATTCCCATAGCCATGCATGCGATGTTTCCAATATAGCTTCAGTCTCAAGACAAGAGAAAGGTCATGATCATTCTTTTGCTTAAATTTTGAGTTCGTCATGGTCATTCTTTTGCTCAAATTTTGAGTTCTTCTCCTCTAGTAGATGTGATATTACTGGTTCCTTGGTTAAGCCTCACGCTAAAGTTTCTATGCCTCATACTTCTATTATTGCTCTAGAATGGTCCAAGCCAAATATTAAGGACAATTATATTTGTATGAAGATAAATAAGTAAGTTCTAAAGAAAAGAATGGAATTGTGTCAATTTTCGCTTATTAAACATGTTTTTCTATCCAAAGGTGAGTCTCATTAGAAACTTACTAATCTAAGACTAAAGCTCCAGTCACTTTGGCATTTTACCTCCCCATGGTGTCTCATCTCCTTAGGTAAAGGATTTTACCATATTCTTTTATCTTCAGAAGACGAGAAAATACAAGTGTAAGGCTTGGGCTCTTTAAATTTAAAACTATAGGTACTGTGCCTTCAACTTTAGCATCCAAATTTTAATCCTAATACCCAAAGTTCAATTAATACTCAAGTTTGGGTGCACTTTCATGAATTGTCTTAGGTATACTAGTGATGAGGACATGGCAACCATGAGATCATCAAGAGCATAGAATGTGGATCCTATTCAAGTTTCCATTGGTCCAGTTATAAGAGCACATGAAGAGAAATTTTAAAATGCATTAAGTAAGCTGATTCAAGAGATTTGGGCTCAGACAAATACTTAGAAGCCCAATGATGGTGATGAATGAGATTCTTAGCCTTTAACAAACTTGATTCAAGTTTAAGAAAGTCAATAGACATATTATGAGAGGAAATCTGATTTGTAAAGGCTTGAATGTCAAGTCATAGCTTACTTTCCTATTTTGGATATTTAGGTGCAATTGATAGTTTCCCAAAATGATTTTTTACTTGTTTCTTTTTCTTTCTTAGCGTGTAATAGGCTGAGTATTAAGGAATTAAAGTCAAAATTGACTCCCTTTAATTGGGGCCGAATTTTTCTTAACTACTAGGTGATTATTTTTAACTTTTTTTTTTTGGTTTGGGTAAGTTACTTTTAGGCGTGTTTTAGGGTTTTTAGGCCTGAAATTTTCATAGTCTTAGTCCTAGAAATTGTACTCTTTTCATTCAATAGAGGGAAGATATTTTTCATTATAATTGTGGTACCCAATATTCTCACATGCATATTAAGCCAATAATAAATATGTTCTAATTGCATATTAGGCATCTGGAAATCGTTAATACTAGTTTTTTAAGTAACATACTCATTTATTATGTTATGTGCATTTACATATATGTTATCACACTAATGATTGTCGAAGTGTCCTAATGCAGTGTAAAGGTTCAATACCCTCAGAGAGAGAGCTCGGTGTACTAAAAGAACAAAGAATATAATTATGAAAGTAGTACTATATGCACATGCATTAAGATCGTACTTGTTGATAACTTGGTCAAATAGTAGTTTTTCGGTAAAATGTAATTTTCATGCCTTTCGGAGCCAAATTCACAGTATATTTAACATGTCAAATAGGCTTGATTTAATGTTTAAGACTCATTTATAGTATTTTATTTGTCGGCTCCAGGCATTCAGGATACTAATTCGTATTTAGTTGCACTAAGTTATCCTAGATTATACTTAATCGCGTAATGTCATTTTTGTGCATTCTAATAACTGAGTACTAATACTATGTTTGCATTATTAATTGAGTCTGATTGACTTTTATTTTATGTTTAATGATTGGTTAAGGGGCTAGGTTTCACCAAATTATAATAACATTGGCCATATAGGATCATAAGTCAAAGTATGACTAGTTTTCACTTTCTAAGGTAGGATTCACCAACTTTGGCTATACTTGGGTGTATAGGAGTGACTAGCAACGTGGTGACTATGCTAAGGATGTTCTATAGATGGACACATGGAAAGTAATGTGCAAAATACTCAAAATACCCCTTAGAATTTAAGTTATACCTTTTCTTAGCCATTAAGTGTCGATTTGGGTCAAATCTGGTCATTTGCTTTCCCTTTCTCTCCAGCCACGACCTAAAACTCTCCAATGCTTTTTCTAACTTCTCTCAACTTCTCTCAAATATTCTAAGAGTTTTCAAGTAGTAGAACTCAAATTGGAGCCCAAGAAATCAAGATAGACCAAAACTAGTCAAGATAATTCTACTAAGTTCTTCTTTCTAGGTCTTGTCCTTTGATTTCAATTCTCCACTTGCTACCACTTAAATAATGGTTCCATCAGGTTCTCGTGAGTCCTAAAATCTAATTCTATGTGTTGAGAATCAGTTTGGTAGTAGTAGAAAGTAAGAGCTCCAATAAAAGCTCAAACTAGTCAAGGTGAGCTCTATTTAGGATTTTGAATGTGTAGCTAATTTATTTTGTTTCAGCACTTAAACCAAAGCTATTATTTGATGAATAATGGTCCTAGTAACCCTTATATATTTCTGGAAATATAGAATTTAAGTGGGAAATTCAGGTTATGCCTAGAGCCCCAAATTTTGCTAATTATGTATTCAAGTGTTTCCGTGGGCGTATTAAGATTTCTATACCTGTAATCTGATTTCCTCAACTTGCAATGGATATGTTATGGATTTTATTATTTATTCCATTAATTTAGCTACTGTTGGTAGCCATAGACAAGTGCACAAATTGTATTAAACTTGTCTAAACTGAAAAAGATTTAAAATGTGCTTCTATGTTATCCTAGGTGTTTCTTTTGATTTGTATATATGGGAATTAGTTTATTGATTGCTATTGCAGGTTTTAAACCATGATTTTAATCATGTGAGACTGTCTTAAAAATAGAGGAGGTGCTGTCCAAATATTTTTAAAACCTAATCGTACCATTTAGAAGCAAATGGACTAGTTTTACAAAATTATGTGCCATTTTGGATCATTTTTGTGCTAATGAACTAGTATTCATATTTTACTACTTTTGAATAGTTTTTTAATGCTAGATATTGGTTGCTAAGTACCTTAAGTGATTTATACACTCCTGAGTCATTTTAAAATTAAGTTTCTTAAATTGGTGAAAGTTCTGATTTCGGTCTTATTCAAGTATCTTAATGCATTCTTTTTGTAAAATGTGCATCTTGAATAATAATAATTTATGACAGGTGATTAGCATACCAATCTCTAGAGGATATTAACTCTTTCTACTATCAATTCCTATTCAAGATACGGGGTAAGTAAAGACTTACAACTACATCACAAGAACTATATGGAAGATGTAATTATGTGAAACTTACTTATTCCTGAAAGTTATGAAATGGTATGTGCATGGCACATCTTGCATGCAAATGGAGAGTTTTATTGTAAGAGTATTTGAAAGTGAGTACTATTGTACCAATTTTATAAGATAATTTTTAATGGCAATTGCTAGTCTGTCGGAGCTGGATAGGTAAGTCAATTGATGCAGACTCTCCCGTTGAAGTGGGATTTGCGGATCTTATGATGTGTCTCGTTGAAGTAGGAGAATATTAGCGTGGTGTGGGATGCCACTTTGATGAGGGAAGGAGTTTTCAAAAACCTCACACGATGGTCGTACCTTATTTTTTACTCTTGGACAGAGTTTCCGCCTAATGTTATCACGGCCTATCGACTTATAGGACAAGCAATGTGCTAAGGGGCCCAACTAAGAACAATTTTTAAGGAAAATGTATGGATTCAAATGTTTAAGAAAGAAAAGGGTACAATGGGAACTTTATGATATTTTAAAGCATTGATAAGCATGCATAGTTTTTACTTACTGAGCTTTAGCTCATTTTAGTCTTGTGATGTAGATGAGGAGATACATTTTGGTATTGACTAGTTGGTTGCCTGGTTTGTTTTTTGTTGCCATGATCATACAGATATAGACGAGTTTAACCTATGGGCGACAATTTTGTTTTGAGATATTTTGGTGTATTGTAAATACTACTGCTGATGGCAAAATAGACTGATGAAAATCTCTTTTGATTGTACATTTTGTGAAAAAACTTTTAACAAGAAATGCCATGCAGTTGCTTTTGTCCAAAAGTTTTGGAAAGTTCAAATTTTGCCCATTTTTTTTTACAAAAGATAATGTTTAAGAAAGAATAATAATTCATAATTTGACTGTATATGATAATATGGTTAAACTAGGGGGTGCTACAATAATTGAGAGCAGTTTCTCTTTAATTCTTTTAGAATTATTTCGAACGTATCAGATTTCTCTATGGCATTCATATCTTGACTTATTAATTGAGTTTTTCATTCTTGATTGTAGCATCCTCCTTTATACCAAGGTTTGCATCTCTTTATAGGTGTTGAGTCGAGGTTTTCTACTAGAATCTGAAAGTAGAATGATCCTTGGCATCATTCTTATTTTGGGTTTTGTCATAAATTGGCGGGGTTCATATCAACTGGGATCATTAAATTCTATCTGATTTGGCTAGTGGAGTTAGAGTTCTAATTCATTTTGATGAGATGATACTTAAAGGTGAGTTTGGCCATTTTCGTAGGATTCTCATGAATATTGATTTATCATATCCCATTATAGATTCTTTAATAATAAAAGTTGGGAATGATTCTTTCTTTATCCCTTTAAAGTATGAACGACTTTCGAACTTTTGCTCTTCTTGTAAAACTATTGGTCATACAGCTTTTTTTTATAGGAGTGGCCAAAAGGTTGGGACTGCACTTGAGGGTGATTCTAAGTTGACTCGAGGATATGTATGGTATCCAAATCAAGAAAGGCGTTCTCGTCAATTCATAAATCTTATCTTCCAAGATACCGGAGTTCGAACCATATAATCAGAACTAGTTGTTTAGTAAGTCAAAAAGATAAAACTTATGAAAGAAAGTCCGACAATTACTAGGATTAAGGTAATCTTGCAATAGTGCTAGATTAGTGAAAGATAAAATATTGAGTTACGACACTTAACCTCAAATTCTATTTTCACTTGGTCCAGCTCAATGCACTTACAACTTTCTTATAACGCACTAGTAATCTATCCGAAGTCAGACACTTCGATGATTGGAGACTTCATCAATCCCGTTGAAATAGACAATACTACATTCTATGGCAAAATAAAGTATTCCATCTTTATTTGCAGAATGTGAACTTTTAATTCAAACATAACGAAATAAAGAATTTAGTCTCCTACATGTGAACACTTTACACGAACAATTATTTATTACTCATTATTAGTCATGGAAACTTTTAGATGTTTGTATAATAGAAAACATAAACATCACATGTATATTATTGGGACATAATATGGAATTTATTAATAAAAAATAGATAACACTTAAATCCAATAAACATTGTTTAAAATACCAAACAAAAAAACTGCTTTCTAGGACATATTCCCAACAATCTCCTACTTGCCCTTTAAAGCAGATGTGATATGTCACGCAGTCCCATTCTTTCTAGATGATCCTCAAATACTTTGATTGCTAAAGATTTAGTAAACGGACCAGTAAGGTTCTTCTGCTAAGGCTATCTTACTCACTATAGCATCTCGCTATTAGGGTTAACACATAATAAAATGTTGATCCTCTGGAGTATATTTTTAGATCGAGCATTTGAATTAATATATCTTATATGAGTTAGATCTTTCTCCAGAATAGACAAGCATATAGTTCTTATTTCTCTGAAGATACTTAAGGATACACTTGACAATAACTTTATGTTCAGGTTCTGGATTGGATTAGTAACAACTTACTATTCTAACAGCATAATAAATATCTTGCTATTGTGCTAACTAAATTCTTATTAATGATTGTCATCTTATATCTTTTCCAATGATTAGTATATCATCTATATATATAAATCAAAAAAATCACTTTGTTACCCTGAATCTTTTATAGATACAAGATTCGTCTATGTATTGATCAAATCAATAAATTCTAGACAAATGCTTAAAGCTATAAATTAGACCTTTAAAGTATCACAAACTTTATTGTCTTGACCTTTTTCAATGACTCTCTCTGGCTGTATCTTTTAGATACATTCGTCAAGATTGTTATTCAGGAAAGCTATCTTGACTTCTATTTACTATATTTCATAATCAAGAGATATGACTATGGAAAAGAGTAAATGAATAGACTTGATCATAACAATAGAATAGACATTCCTTCTGTATATAATCCTTTTGCAACTAACTTACCTTGAAAATCTTTACTTTCCTGTCTATTCCTCTTTTTCTCTTATAGACTAATTTATACTCAAAAGGTTTTACCCCTATAAGTAGATCTATAAGATCCCAGATTTTGTTAGAGTATATAGACTCTAATGTGGATTCTATTCTCTTTTGCCAAAGATCTATATCAATATCATCTATTTCCTCTTAATAGATAAAGTAATTAGATTCTAGGTTATAGGACTCTCCTATTCCCAAATATCTACCAGATTGTTTCACAATCCTCCCACTACAATGAGGGTCCGATATATGTTGATCTTCTAGTAATTTATCCTTCCTAAGTGCTTACTCTAATCTATCTTTCATAGATAGGCTGATTATATCAACAGTTAGTTCCTCAAGAAATAACTTACTTTGGGGTCGTAATAATGAATAATTGAATAACAACTTAATCATAGCTAAAAATTTTCATTGTCTGTGAAATATTCCTAAGAATTCTCTATAGAGGTATTCAATGCTTCGATCCCATCGATGCGTCTTTATGCTTTTCCTAATTGCTTTTGGTTTTCGCTTTCAATTCTTTGAATTTTTTGAAAGAATTCAATTAGTAGTAACATTAGAAAAACATAATAAAATCAATTATCATTCATAATGATATATTCAAAACCTCATTAAGCTTGACTGCTCAAGGGCCCGCAGACAACAATATGTACTATTTTTAAACATTCTTATACTTCTTAGGTCTTTTCTAACAAATGACTTTTTAGTCATTTTACCTTCTAGATAGGATTCGCAGATTAGTGAATGTATAGCTTCTAACAAGTTTAGATGCATATTATTAACTAATATTTGGATTATATTTAGGTTAATATAACCGAAGTACAAATATATTTTATTCTTAGTACTTACTTACTTTCTTATGAATAGATTTACCATGTGCAATCTCATCATTTTTATTATATAATGAGAATAATTTAGGTCAATAAAAATGTCATTTAGCGTAATTAAGAATATTATTCTTTCATATAGAAACTTTGTCGTTGAGACAAACAGAATAATATCGTTTCATCAAGTATGAAACAAAAATCAAATTTTTCTTAAATGCTTGACAATATTTAATGTTCTAATTTATAAATTCATCAAATATGAATTTAAATATTTCTCATTTTATGTACAGACACTATAACCATTGAAGTCCTTACTCTTAGTGAACTTGACTTTACTAAACCCTTTAGTTTCTATAGAACCCTTTGTAACAGACATGCAAACATGGTTAATGATTCTTAAATCATATCCAAGATTCATTAAGTCATCCACTAAAATAAGTTAATGAATGATAAATTGTTATTACCTTCCAATCAAGTATTGTATAGGTATCCCTAATAATTTTCTTTCAATATCATTTAATGTTATATAAGAAACATTTTCCTTTTAGTTAGGGATTAGAAAATTCACCTTTAGCTACTATAGCTTGATAAAGATGTTCATTAGAAATCTCACTGAGATTTAGCATAATATTATAGTAGTTTGAATTCTTTGAATTTCATGCTGGAACATATTGGACATCGTATGTCAACATATATCAATAAATTTTCTAGGAATTTAACCACCACATATATGCTTTAGTTTTCTTCACTAGTCTCACCATTGAATGTGGATGAACATATAAGAATAAAAACTTAATAACTTATCAGGCATAAGCACTAAATCTAGGTTACATTAATCCAGACAACATAGTCTAACCATACAAATTATATGAGTGTGAGTACAGTGGGTAAAGGAATTAATGACATATCTATTTGAATGAAAATAAATTAATACATATAATAGCAAACATCATGTAACAAATATTTTGAATAATCAACATAATGTAAAATAAAATCTACAATATGCAAGTGAAGTATCCCTAGGACTATCACTAATATTCATGGAAATTCAACTTTCCATTAATTACAAGCTTCCTACGGGAAGTCATGCAATTAACAAGTCAAACTGAAATAATTTCATTTAGAAAATAAGACAAATATCTCATATCCCATATTTTTAACTACCATTTAATTTAGTCCTCTACTCTATTAACAAGAACTCCTATGGGAGGATATCAGTATTTCGAGTTAAGTATGTAAATATTGTTTCAGTAATTAAACTTTCTATATAAGACCGTCTCCTACGGGTGATCGGCCTCATATAGTCTACCTAATACCTTATCCTACGAAATTAATTTCCAGTACTACTCAGACGAAAACTCTCCTATAAGAGCTCAGCAAGATTCTGAGGCGAGACTCATCCTAGTACATAATGAACTAATAATAGAGACCGTAGATATCTCATACCTTCTCCCACTCAATATTTTATAATTAGAAATTTAATGATTTTATCCAGTTATCTAACTTACTTAGTAACCTAAAATCAGTTATGTAAGCATGTTCATATTTTGCATGTAAGTAGCTTTACTATCCTATATGATATGTTACTAAGATTATGTAATTAAATACTCTATATAAAATATGCATGCAACATTATTCATATAATAATCAAGTATTAGCAAAATTTAATAAAATAGAAAAGTTTATGATTATCAATCATTCTAGCATTTATTATTATTTAATAATTGAATAATCTTTTCACAAAAGATATTATTAAATAATAACTGTGAGATATAATATTCAAGTTTAAATAATTAAGATTTTCACAAAATCTAATTTATTTAATTAAAAGATTTAATCTAAATTAAATCTCCTTGAATATTTCAAAATTCAAATTCAACTTTTGAATTTAAATTTTGAATTACACATTTAATTACCTCATAATTAAAATATCTCCTACTTATTGGATTTTCAAATTTGAAATTATCTCAAAATTTTCAAATCACTATTTTAATCTCATAGACTAAAATAAAATGTAAATTTTCTATTTAAATTTAAATTGGATAATGTAGATATTTATTAATTAAAATCTTCACAAGATTTAAATTAGATATGTACATGATTTAATCAAATTAAATCTTTACAAATATCTATTAATTTGAATTTAACTTTTAAATTTCAAAACTCAAATTAATTATCACATAATTAATTTTGATTATCTAAAATATTTAATCACATTAATCTGTTAGATAATTTTCAGATTTAAATTCAATATTTGAATTTCAAATCTTTAAATTAATTATTAGATAACTGATATAGATAATCTTTTGAAAATTTAATCTTATTAAATCTTCTAGATTATCTATTGATTTAAATTCAACATTTGAATTTCAATTCATAAATTAATTATCAAATAATTAATATAGAAATATTATCCAAAATTTAAATTTAGATTTATCTCATAATATCTAATCATTTATTTTAATCTCATTAAAATAAATAGAAAGTCTAAAATCTTACCAAATCTGAAATTATCTCATAATTTCTAATTATTCATTTTAATCTCATTAAAATTAACTACAAATTTTAAATTCAAAATCAAACAGATTTAGACAGATAAGATATTCTTTCTAATTTTAATTTGAAATCTTCATAAGTTTCAAATTTATATTATAAAAAATTTAACTATTTAGATCTCCTAGAATATCTCTAGATTTGAATTCAAATCAAATTCAAATTCAAACAAATAACTAATTATCTCTTAAATAGTTTAGTAAATATCTAACCAACTATTTTGAATTTGAAATTTTAAAAATTATCACATAATATTTAATTAAAAATTATATCTAATTAAAATTTTGAATTGATTTCGAATTAACTCTTAATTTCAAAACTTTATATCTTAATCGAATTAAAATATGTTTAAGATATAGATCTTATCTATATCTATTTAATTTAAAATTTTAATTTTGGTAGTTAATTAATTCTTATTTATTTAAATTGATTTTCTTAAATAGTGGGATCTTATCCATATTTAAATTTGAAATCAAATCTATTTAAATATGTAATCTTATCCATATTAAAATAGTCATTTATAAATTTCCTTAAATCAAGTGATCTTATCCTTAATTTGAATTTATTTAAATTGAGGATCTTATTCTTAATTTAAATCCTTCTATAAACTAAGGATCTCATCCTTAATTTAAATTCAAATATTTAAATTTCAAAATTAGAGAATATAGGATTTTCTAATAGAATCTTATCCTATCAGATTAGTTACAAAAATTTAAATTTCAAAAATTAGATAAGGTAACGAATTCAAATTTCCTAAATTATCTTTAATTCAAAATTCAAATAAGGAAATTTAGAATAAGAAATTATCTAAAAAGGATAATCTGACATCAATGGCACTGAGACACCGATCGGGACGCCGCTGCATAGTTCGGAACAAGCATAAGGTCCGAATGGAAAACCGTAACGAGGAAGATCCTTGGGATGTCATGCGGCCACGCTCGGGACAATCCCAAGTGCCGACGAGCTCGCATAACGCTATGCGGCCTCGCTCAGGACAAGTACCAAGTGACAATGGGTTCAAATAGATTTCGACGACAAGTGTACAAGACGGCATGCATACGGTTACGGAGGCGGGGCAAAGTGGCGCGGCTATGGGTACAAGACATCGTTGCATATGGAAGTGTAGTCATACCCACGTACGACATAAAGACCAGGTCCTCGTGGATGTCGCGCGGTTATGTACGGAACTAATTCCACATGCTAATGGGTCACACACGACATTAGCATAGCTACGAGTACGGGAGGAAGTGACCAATTTGAGCCCTTAACTTCGTGCTTTCTGGAAAGCTGGTCTAATCTCTATTTTTTAGATTATTTAGCATCTTTAGAATTTGGCTCTTTTTGAGGATAGAAACCTTCCATCTCTTCTGCTCTTACTCTCTTATGGTGTTTTATCAGAGAAGCTGAGTTCCTAGTTTCAGGTTCTATGTTTAATTCTATAATTGAACGTTTGATTTTACGGGAGCTTCGAATTAGGAGAAGGCCACATAAAGCACATAACATTATTGAAGTTATTTAGAGACCTCCCTTTTTTTCCCGAGTAAAGGTTAACACTAATAGTTCTACTTTTGGTACTCCTAGTCTTTCTGGGTACTTCGAGGTATTTCAGACTCATCAGGAGTTTGTTTGTGGTTGATTTTGTATTCCTTTAGGAGTATGTTATGTTTTTGAGACTGAGTTTGAAATAACTATCTATGCGATTAACTTTGTTTAGAAGTATGGTTGAAAGTATCTCTGGATGAAAAGTGACTCTACTTATGTGATTTCTATCTTGATAGATCATTCCTTAAAAGTTCCTTTCCGATGGAGATCAACTTGGTTTAAGGCCTTAGGTTACATAGTTAATATAGATTTTGTGGTGACTCATATTTTTCGTGAAGGTAATCGAGTTACTAATACGTTGGCTTCTCGAGCTCCTTCCATTATTTTTTCTACTTGGTAGTAGTTGGTTTCATCTTTTATTTCTTTTTTCATTTATGATGATTATATTACGAAATTGAGTTATAGATTTTGTTGATTTTTATTCTCTTCATATTTTTAATCTTTGAGAGGTCAGGCTTTTGTCCCTCTCTAACTAGGTGTTATCTTTTTTCCTTTCTTTTTTATTAAAGTTTCGTACTGTCGAGGTTTAGCCAAAAAAATATTAGCTCAGTGCAAATTTAATATTTTGGTAATATTTAAGAATATTTGCCCAAGGAAATTAAAAGCTAACTATTAATTTTGGTCTATAATTTAAGAGTATAGTCTAAATTAAATCCATTAATACACATAAGAGACAATAGGAGAATTGTAGGGCCAAGATCAAAAGACGAATGGCCATTCTAATGGTAAGAATTTAAGCATGAGATTAATAATTGAGATGGCTTGGAGCCCAATAAATGCCAAGATTATAGGTGGAAGGAGACAAAATAGGGTTTTAATCACATGAGATCAATGGTAGAGATGGTTTTAGAGCCAAAACTAATGGTTAAGAGTGGGGGAATAAGAAGACAAAAATAAAGTTTTGACCAATTTTAAATTAGATCAAATTAAGAGGTAATTTTGAATTTATTTAAAATTCTGATAAATAGCAAAATGAGTAATAGGATAAAAAGGGAGCTAAATTACAAGTATATGCATAGGCAAAAGGAGAAATGCTTGAAAAAGACATGTAAGATTCTTCATTTTATGTGATTTATAAATCTGAGTACCAATAGTTAAGGATAGTTTTTATTTTTTTTTTACTCATTTCCTATATTGTACCAAAGAAAAGAAACGAAAAGCAAAAAAAAAATAAAAAAAACCTCTCCTTCTCCCTCTCCCTCTCCATTTTTCTTCCTCAATAACTCTCTCAAAAACTTTAAAACACCCCCACCCATAACCTATATTTGGTGAAGGTAGACTCTAAGGTGTTAAAAGACGTCAGAAGTGCTCTTGAGGTAAAAGGCTCCTTTTTTTTTAATTTATTTTTATCTTTAAGTTAGCAAGTTTAATCTTGCAAGTTTATAGTGTTTTTATGTCACCAAATATCTTCTTGATAGTATTTGGTGGATATCTTCCTCGAAGGTGAGATCTTTCTCAAGAAAGCATCGAACAAAGAAAGTAAAAACTTTAGACCTAAATGTTGATTCTTAAGTTTGTTGTAATTTTTTTTGCGCATTATTTCTAGAGTAGTTATAAATTATAAGACGAAGTAAATATTGTTATTATGTGATAATTACATTTTATCTTATAGCATGTTAATGAACTTTTCTTAGTGTAAAGTTTATGATTTTTTATGATTAGAAAAATAAAACTGTATGATATTAAAAATACTTAAGTGTGTTACGATAACTTAGAATGTCACTATAATATCCCTAGGAATCTTAAAAGTTTGCTTTATGCCTAGTAGAAAAAGATTGATTTGTGAAAACACCAAGAAACACAAACTTCTAGTGATATTGGTATTTTTGCAAATACTTCCAAGTTTTGACCATTTCTGTAAATAATTCAGAGAGTGGCAAAAATCGAACGGCTTTAGAAAAGCTGTACAGATTCGTAATTATTGCAAAAATTGCATGTTTAAGAAAAACCTACTCTTTAAGAGCCAAAATTCTTATAGATGATCAAGTAAATCATTAGGTTAAATTAATTGCCCAAATTAGATTTAAATGACTAAGCAGGTTTTACCACCTTAGTAAATATAAATGGGTTAGAGTCTCAGCTCAATCTAGTTTAAATGACTAAGTGGGCTGGACCAACTTAGTAAACATAAATGGGTTAGAGTGTAAGCCTAAACTAGTTTAAATGACAGTGGGGTTGACCCACCTTAGGAACTATAAATGGGCTAGCCTAAATTGATTTAAGTGACTAAGTAGGCTTGACCCACCTTAGTAAACTTAAATGAGCTACCCAATGGGTTTAAACGGATGAAAATGATTAATTAAATTTAGTTGATTTAAATAATTAAGTTTAACTAATTTAACATGATTAGGGTGAAGTGATTAAGCTTTAATTAATTAAGGTAGTGATATAGGATTATTATAATTAATTAAAAGGAGGTAATTAAAAATAATTAAATAAGTTTATTTAATTAGTGTAATTAATTAAGTTCAAATATATAAGATAAGTAGGTTTAACTAATCAAGATAATTACTTAGACTTAATTAATCTTTTTATAATTAAAATGATTAATTAAGTTTAATTAGTTAATTATTTTTAATTTATTAAACCTAATTAATTAAGTAAGACTGGAAGAGGAAATTAAAAATCAATTAAGTATGATTAAGTAATTAATAATTTAATTATTTATTTAATTAGTTAACTAAGATTTAAATTAATTAATTAATTAGAAACCAAAATGATTAACAAATTAATTAGTTAAGTCTCAGTAATTAATTAGATTGAAGTTAATTAAATCCAAGTTAGTTGACGAGGGAATTCAAGTCAATAATAAAATCCAAGTTGATAACTTAGCTTTAGGAAGAACTATGAGAAATTAATCAAGAGGGAATTAACGACTTAAATTGAGCGTATGTTATTGTTGATTGAAGTAAGCCATTAGACTAATGATAGTGTTTCCAACTTTCAGCTTAAGGTACTTAATTATACAAGAATTTTAAAACCAACTTAATAAGTCTAAGATAGAGAACCCAGAGCGAATTACTTACGCACCTAAACTCGATGGGAGAAATAATATTAGTCTACAATTGTAATTTGAGTTGACACGTCGAATACTCTCATACAATGAATTAGATTGAATCTTGATTCACATAAACCAACCCGAATTTGTCTGGGAAGCCTTTGTAGTAATAGCTAGACGACTTTGAGTCCATTCTAACCTTAAGGGTGTACCTATACTAGGATGAATCCCCGCTCTCAGCATGTTAGGAAAGTCGAGCTAGCTTAAGAGACTCTCTATGTAAGTATAGTCTCACTTACCATACTGATAGTTTCGAAAAAATACTTTGTATGAGATGTAATATGTTTCAAATGACTATATACAATATCTTGCCTACTTTTTTACTGTTTGTATGGCTTAGAAATGTTGTGAAATTTGTAAATGCGTGCCTTTGTAATAAGTAATATAGTAGTGAGTATAAATATCATTCCACAAAGATTATTGATTTAATAAGTACTGAAATTTAGCTAATCCTAATTTTATTTGAATTAATCGACTGAAGAAAAATTAAATTAAATTAAAACTAAAAATAAACTAAAAGCAATAAAAATAAACAAGAATAAAACGAGATATAAATCAATAAAATTAAACCTAAAGTTTCTGATTTCACCGTAACTAATTCACTTTAAAATTATCTATCTCTTTATTCTAAAATTATCCTCTTAGTTGATAGTCAAGATTCCCTAATTTATTCACTATCATTTCCCGAGTTCAAGAAAAAAATACCCTTAATTACTAATTCACTATATTCCTATGTAAATTGAACTAATTAAGAATTCATTATGATGTATAGAAACTCATATAGCGATTATACAAAGCATGTAAATATATTCCTATTTTACATACAATTTATGGCTCTCAATCTAAAAAATTAGACACATAAATCTCCTTTCAGTTTTTTTATGATTAACAAATCATCTATTTAGTGGCTAATTAAATAGAGACATTAAGAACATAATTAAAAATTCAACTACGAAAAATAATTCATTGACTAAATTGAAAGAAAATAATAAAATATCATAATTCGGCTATATCGTATTCCTATAAAAAAATCTAGAGCATAATTTGTAATAACCCAACTTTTCTTTTAAGGACTGATATTTGGGTATGTTCATGACTCATTATTTTTTTTTGGACAAAAACTTAGACTAGGAAAATTCATGACAATTTTTTTTATATAATCTTCTCAAGACAGTTAACTTTCTAAATATTATACTTAAGAAATTTAGACAAACTATTAAATAAAAAGTTATATTTTTTTTTTGAGATTTAAATAATGAGCAACTAAAAAGGGATTTCAGGTGAGAAAGGGAGTCATAAGCAGATCTCTTAAATCCCAATCTCTCTTTAGATGGGTTTAAGTCTTTTCGACAAAGGCTATTTAGTCTTGCATTTATTCAAATAAAAAATATTTATTTAAGAATATTTAATTATTGAAAATATACTTCAAAATAGTATATGGTATTCTATAAAGAGATATTTAAATAAAATTGGTCATATTATATATACTTAATCTTAGGGGTATAATTAATCTTAAAATTAATATTTTATATTTAAATATATTGTCTCGATCTTAACTTAAGGAACATAAAACTTAATCTTATATATTTAAGTAATCTATCTTGTTTAAAGTGAAGAAAATATATACAGAATTTATTATGGAGATATTACAAATCCCGTGCCTCGTGTTCATCCCCGTCTCGATTCTAGTCAATCCATCATTCAAAATAAAGGTTGCTTACCTTTGATACCTACAACATGAACATTTACACTATGTGAGCTTTCGCTCAGTAATTATAATTCAACTCAAAAAATATTTCATACGAATATTATTTATAAAAATTCAATTTTTGTATTTTTATGTTATCTTAAATTCTTTTATCTTTCTTATGGGCCCTTGTGTACGTACCGTGTATGCACTTACCGACAGGGAATCAGGAAAACGACCTTACTGAAATACCAACAGTCATAAACTTATCATCTTTTCTTGAGGAATCCTCACTTAGCGAAGGTCGTTCTTACCTTAGGAATCCTTTCCTAGTAGAGGTTGATACAACACCTTTATATTCTTATCTTTTTTTTAATATCCTCTTTAACATAAATGGTTGTATCATGTTTCAAACCAAATTTTATATTTCATATTCTTGATACTCCCTTTAATTGAAGTATATTTATTAACTTATAAACAATATTATAATATAAGTTTAACTCATCTTATTATTATAGGAGGCATGTATTTTATAGGCACATATACAAGCCAAATAAACATCTCTTATATAGATTAAATATCTCATTTAGTCATCTCAATACATTTATTTCAAACAGAATATATTTTTAAAATTATTCATATTATAGGTGAGATTGTACTTATCTTAAATCTGTAGAAAATGTCCTTTGTGCGTGTAGTGAAATACCACACACTTAATCTTGTTGCAACCACATGCCTTTTCTTTATCCTATTTTTTTATTATTCATGCATTAATATTCATTTTAAATATAATCATATGCTATCATTAGTCATGTGAAATTTATTTTACGTAGTTGAAAACATCTACAACATAAATCTTAAAATAATATTTCATATTAAAATTGTAGGATGTTGGTGCCTAATGCATACTTCAAGAATTCCACATTATAGTATATAATTATATTCATCCTACAAATTTATATGAATCTATTTGAAATAAAAATAATTCTAAGGATTAAGGTCTAGAATTTCGAAACAATACCTATCACCATTTTTTTTTGCCAATTTAGATTTTATAACAAAATTGTTAAAACTGCGACTAAACGAAAATCATTGAATTTTTTGAAAATATTTTATAAATCAAACAAACTCAAAATCTTAACAGCATAATCATTAACATATTATAATTTATGTACAATATTTAGAAATTCTAAAATAGATCATTTCATAGCACTTCAATCACTTGAAATTATACTTTAGAATTTATTTCAGTATTTTGAAATATTAAAATATTGTGTATTCTAAAAATTATAATAAATTTTATAGATATCAAAAAATTATGAAGCTGTCTCAAAATAATCTTGATATATATATGAACTTGTATTTAAAATTAAACCAAAAATAAGAACATTTGCGCTTTTAAATCGTAGAACTAATTATATAAAATTTATTTTTCAGCTTTTCTTAGCTAATAACTACCTTGAATTAAATGATTTTTATAAAATTGTGAGAGTAGGGTATAAGAATAAAATTTTCCAGAATTTGAGTACACATATAAAAATATTTCTTATGAAAATTTCAGACCTTAATAAGGTTTCTAATTCTATTTATAATAATTGAATTTGAATATAAGTACAATAAAATATAGAAATCTTGAAAGACTAAAAATTCTAAGAATTATCTTTTTCTTTTTCTCTTGAAACTTGACGAACTTTAAGAGGAAACTCTTGAAATCAAAATGGATGAATAGGAATTTTGAGAGAGAGATGGAAGAAAAATAATTGAAGAAAATTGATTGTGTTTACAATGAAATGCTCTATTTATAGACTAATTATGTACATAAAATTTAATTAAAATTTAATTCAAAAAAATATTAATAATAATCATCATTTTCCTAGCTCTTTTTTTAATTTGTTATCTTTTCATCATGCAATTAATTTAATTTATTAATCTAACTATGCATCATCCACTTAAAAGAAATAATGTATTATCTTATCATATTTACATTTAATATTTATAAAGTCTACATAATGGATATACCATTCAAATAATTAATGTATGATTACATACCTTACCTAATTTTTGTTTTATTTTCTAATGTAATTAATAAATTTATTTTATTTTAATGGTGATAATGTATAGATAAAATATGTTAATGGTCTTTTACATCATTTTCTATTCTTATAAGTGAATTGATGAATGTATATGCATATTATTAAAATATGTTAATTGCTACATCATTAATTGCTCTTTTACTATTTATTACTTGTGACTATTTAACTTATTACTTAGGCTTGAAATACTTATTACAGCTTGGACTTTCATATTACCTATTGGGCTAAGAGAAATGATATTGGGCTAAAGGATTAAAACCTAATAATAATTACACATAAGAATACTAACAATTTCAAATTTGGACTTTTTCTATTACTTATTGGGACAAGATAAATGATTATTGAACTCAAACAATTTAGGACTTAATAGAAAATATAATTAACTAAGCCTACTTCTTATTAACAACAATAACCATATATATTGTAAAATAGTTTATATTCGAAATTAAGCATATAATTCAACTTAGTTTTCTTATATGTATCTCACTGCAACATATTCACGAAATTCATTAGTATAAAACTATTCAATTTCTATGATCAAAGAAATTACACATAATAAAATTTAGACAAGAAAATGAATCATTATAAAATCTTTCTTCAAGAGAATACACTAATATTAAAATATCATAATAATTAATAATTATTAAACTAATTTTACAAGTCTAGGGTTTGGTTGTGGTTTATAATCTCCCCTACGTACAAAGTTTTCGTCCTCGAAAATTAGAATAGGTGTGGGTACGTTTTCTTCATCTCTTCTTCTCATTTCTATGCAGCTTCTTTGATTTTGTGATTACGCCATAATACCTTAACTAAGGGTATTGTTTTGTTTCGAAGAGTTTTATCTTGATGCACTAAAATTTTGACTAGTTTTTCTTCATAGGTTAAGTCTTCATGAATCTTGATGGGTTCATGATTTAGCACGTGTGAAGGGTCCGGGACATACTTCTTTACTATTGATACATGAAAGATGTTGTGTGTATTGGCTAGCTCTGGTGATAGAGTTAGTCTATATGCTAGTTTTCCTACTCGTTCGAAGATCTCAAACGGTCCAATATACCTTGGACTCAATTTTTCCTTCTTTCTGAACCTCATTACACCTTTCATTGGTGCAACCATAAGAAAAACTACGTCTCTCACTTGAAATTCTAATGGTGTTCTTCATTTGTCAGTATAGCTTTTCTGTTGACTTTTCGCAGTTTCCATCATTTTCGTGAATTTTTGTATTGCTTAAGTAGTCTCCTTTTTGAAGACGGTAATTTCGAAATGCTTCAACCCAGATTCATACCAATGGATTAGGGATATATATCGCCTTCAATAAAGTACTTCATAAGGTACTGCCTTGATAAAAGCCTGATAGCTATTATTATAAGAGAATTCTATCAATAGAAGCTTCTTATTCCATGCTCATTTAAAGTCTAGTACACATACCCTAAGAACATCTTCTAGAGTTTGGATGATTCGTTCTAACTGCCCATCTGTTTGTGGATGAAAAGTTGTGCTAAAAAGTAGCTTTGTTCTTAAAGCTTGTTGAACTTTCCTCCAAAAAGTAGAAGTAAATCGACTATTGCGGTCAGGAATGATCGATCGTGGTATTCTATGTAATCTGACTATCTCAGTTACATATAGTTTAGCTATTACATATAGTTTAGCTAACCTTTCCAATGAATAAGTGATTTTCATCGGTAGAAAATATGCTGATTTAGTTAATCGATCTATAATTACCCATATTACATCATATCCTTCACGTGTTTTGGGTAATCCAACTACAGAATCCATGGTAATTTTCTCCTATTTTAACTCAAGAATTTCAATTGGTTGTAACTCCCCAACAGGTCTCTTATGTTCAGCCTTGACTTTCTAAAAAATCAAATACCTTTGCACGTACTTCGCCACATCATTTTTCATTCCATTCCACCAAAAGTACTCTTTGAGATCGTTATATATCTTGGTTCTACCAGGGTTGACAGAATAAGGGGTTTCATGTGCTTCAAAAAAGATTTGATTCCTAATTTCTATATCATTTGGTATGCACAGTCTACCATTTAATTTGAGGATTCCATCAGGAGAGATGTTGAACTCAGACTGTCTACTCTCTAAAATATCTTCTCTAATTCGTACTAAGGCTGGATTGAGCTCCTGAGCTTTCTTCATGTTCCTAAAAGTGTTTGGTTTGAGAGTTAATATAGATAATTTTCCTACAACTAACTCTAAATCGACACTGTTAATGCCATTTTGTAAGGGTTTAGATAAGGCTTTTATTGACATCAAAGTTATAGTTGTTTTCCTACTTAATGCATCTGCGATCTTATTTATCTTACCTGGATGGTATAAGATTTCACAATCATAATCCTTAACCAACTCTACCATTTACGCTGCCTCATGTTCAACTCTTTCTGAGTGAATATGTATTTAAGGCTTTTATGATCAGTGTAAATTCGACATTAAGTCCTGTACAATTAATGTCGCCAAAGCTTGAGAGCGAATACAACGGTAGCCAGTTCTAGATCATGAGTTGGGTAATTCTTCTCGTGCTCCTTGAGTTATCGAGAACCATAAGCCATGACTTTCCTATTTTGCATCAATACTACTCCTAGTCCCAACTTCGATGCGTTACTAAAGATGTTAAATTGTCCTTCATCTGATGAGATGGTAAGGATAGGTGCAATAGTAAGCCTATTCTTTATCTCTTAAAAACTTTCTTCGCACTTCTCTGTCCATTCATATTTCTTTCCTTTTCTTGTAAGGGCTGTGAAAGTTGCAGCGATTTTTGAAAATCTTTCTACAAATCTTCGATAATAGCATGCTAATCCTAAAAAGCTCCTTATCTTTGTCACAGTTTTGGGTGCTAACCATTTATTGATTATCTCCACTATCGACACACCTTCGCTTGAAATGACATGTCCTAGGAACTAGACTTGATCAAGCCAAAATTTGCACTTGGAGAATTTGGCATAGAGGCGATGTTCCCTCAATTTCTTTAATGCAAACCTCAGATGATATTCATGTTCTTCTTAAGACCTTGAACAAATCAAGATATCATCAATGAAGACTATGACAAACTTGTCTAAGTATTCCTTGAATACTCGTTTCATTAGATCCATGAATGCTGCAGGAGCATTGTTCAGCCCCAAAAGGCATCACTGAGAACTCATAATGTCCATATCGGGTTCGAAAAGTAGACTTTGGAACAACACTTTCTTTAATACTCAATTGATGGTAGTCGGATCGTAGATCGATCTTTGAAACAATTGCAGCTCCATTTAGTTGATCGAATAAGTCGTCTATCCTTGGTAATGGATATTATTTCTGTAATGTCCAAAATTCTCACATGCATAATAAGACAATAATAAATATGTTCATATTGCATGATAGACATATCATGAAACTAGTGTCAATTTTATGGTAAATTGCTTAAGCCGGTTATTAAATACTTTCAATATATATTATTGTACTAATGTGTATTGAAGTGCTCCTATGCAGTGTAAAGGCTCAGTTTCCTCAGAGAGAGAGAGAGTTTGGTGTGTGAAAAGAACAAAAAATATATTCATGAATAATAATACTATATGCACATGCATTAAAATAATGTTTGTTGATAACTTGGTCAAGTAGTAATTTTTTAGTAAAATGCATTTTCATGCTTTTTGGAGCCAAATTCACTATGTACTTAACATGTCAAATAGCTTAATTCAGTATTTAGGACTCATTTATAGCATTTTATTTATTAGCCCTAGGTAAGCACAAGGTGGTAATCATTGTACTGAACTGTGTTTAATTACACTAAGCTAGCTTAGATTCAGCTTAATCACGTAATGTCATCTTTGTGTATTTTAATAATTAGACATTGATAATATATTTGCACTATTAATTGGAGTCTAATTGACTTATTTTTATATTTAATGATTGGTTATGAGACTAGATTTCACTAGGTTGCAATAAGATTGGCCATATGGGATTATAGGTCAAAGTATGACTAGTTTTCAACTTCTAAGCTAGGTTTCACAATTTTGGTATATACTTGAGGGCATGGGATTGACCAGCAATGTAGTGAGTATGCTAAGGATGTTTTAGAGCTGGACACATAGAAAGTAAGGTGAAAAATTCCCAAAATTCCCAAAATACCCCTTAGAATTTAAGTTATGCCTTTTCTTAGCCATTAAGTATTGATTTTGGACCAAATCTAGTCATTTCTTTCCCCTTTCTCTCCAGCCATATCCAAGAGTTTCCAAGTGGTAGAACTCAAGTTGGAGCTCTAGAAAGCAAGATAGGTCCAAAGTAGTCAAGGTAATTCTACTAATTCTTCTTCCTAATTTTTTGCTTTCTTATTTCAATTCTCTACTTGATACCACTTAAGAAATTGTTCTTCTAGGTTCTCTTGACTCATAATATCAGTTTCAAAGTCTTGAGAATCAATTTGATAAAGGTAGAAGGCAAGAGTTTCAGTAAAAGATCAAATTAGTCAAGGTGAGCTCTATGTAGGATTTTGAATTTGTAGTTAATTTATTTTGCTTTAACTCTTGAATCAAAGCTTTTATTTGATGAATAAAGGTCTTAGGATACCTTATATATGGCTGGAAATATAGAAGTTAAGTAGAAGATTAAAATTAGACTTAAAGCCCCAAAGTTTGCTATTTATGGAGTTAAGTATTCTTATGTGTAGTAGATTAAGTTTTCTATACTTATAATCTAGTTTTGTAAAATTGAAATGTATATTTTGTAGATTCCACTATGTAAATATATTTGTTTAGTTGCTAGTTGTGACAATGAAAAAGTATAAAATGGTTTTAAGCTTTGTCTAAACTAAAAGGAATTCAAGTGTTCCTAAGATATACTAAATGATCCTCTTTGAGTTATATATGTGAGAATTGGATTGTAAAACATTATTGCAGGTTTAAAATCATGATTTCAATCATGTGAGAATGTCCTAAAAATAAGGCAAGTGATGTCCAAATATTTTTAAAAACCAAATAGTACTATTTGGAAACAAATGGACCAGTTTTTGTGAAAGTATGTGCCATTTTGGTTCATTTTGTGATTAGATTTCCTGATTTCCTGATTTTGTGAAAATTCTAATTTTAGTCTTGTGGTCGTTTTCTTTATGTATTTTACATTGTAGTAATCCTCTTATTAATAAAATTAATATCAGGGCTTCCACACACTTTGCCACAGAGGATACTGACCATTTTTACTATTTTTTCTATCGGACATACGGTAAGTAAAGATTTATTTTAACTACATCACAAGAACATTAGTAGATATAAGATATTTTCTCACATGCTTATATGTATGATATCAATTATATATTATTTATATGGTTATTGTTAACTTCATAAAAGACATAAGCATGGCATGATCATTTAAGCATGATTTTCAAAGAAATGAAGTTTTTCATGCATTGGATTTAAAGTAATACCATTGTACTAATTTTTATGAGATATGTTTTAAGTATATTGTTTAGTCTATCTGTGTTGGGTAGGTATGGTTTCTACATGCATCTTTTCTGCATAGGTGGGCACGGCTTACCAACTACCGGGACTGAGCATTGTACTATGAGATTTGTTAGGTGCATTAACTAGTCGGCCTGCATTGGGTAGATGTGGTTTGCATTAGCCATGTGTTTCCTTCCCACATAGGTAGGCACAGCCTACCGACTGCCGCGACTTTGTAGTGTACTCAAGTGCCTATGAAGAAATGTTTTCTAAGAAAAGTGCATCAAAATGAAAAGTTATGAAAGAAAGAGTACAATGAGAATTTGAATAAAGTTTATACAAGAAACACATACATGAGCATGCATGATTTCTACTTACTGAGTATTAGCTCATTTAGTTCCTGTGATATAGATGAGGAGATATATAATGTATAGAGTTGTTAGTTAGCTATCACACTTTCTTGTCACCATGATCATACAGATGTAGATAAGCTTGAATTGTGGGTGATGTTTTCTTTGTATTTTGATATTTTGATGTATAGTAAATATTACTGCTGATGATAAGATAAACTGATAAGAATTTTAGTTGTACATTTTGTAAAGAAACTTTCAGAAAATAACGCCACACAACTCATTTTATTTTATAGTTTGAAAAGTTAAATTAGCCTAATATAATTTTTTTTAAAAGAATAATAAAGTTATGGTTCATTAAAGATTAAAACTTCCTAGTTTGATATAGATAGTCATATAGTTAAACTAGGGAGTGTTACATATTCTTTACAATGACCCTGTTAACTTTCCCATAGTCGACGCACATTCTGAATGTGCCATCTTTTTTCTTTACGAATAGCACTGGTGCACCTCATGGTGAGTGGCTTGGTCTGATGAAACATTTGGCTAACAACTCTTGTAATTGAGTTTGCAACTCTTTCAGCTCAGCAGGAGCCATTCTATATGGTATTTGGAGATAAGGGCAATACCCGACAATAATTCGATTTCAAAAGAAATTTCTCGCTCCAGTGGTAGTCCTAGCAAATATTCGGGAAATACGTCGATGTACTCTTTGACGATTGTTACATCCTCTGGTCTCTTCTTTTCTTCTTTACTCTTGTCAAGGATATTAGCTAAATATCCCAGACCCTCATTATTTAACATTCTTCTCGCTTGTATTATTGAGATCAATGTCTGAGATTGCTTCATTGAATCTCCATTATACGCGAACTTTTCTACTCCTGGAAGCTTGAAAGTGGCTTTACAACTTCGACATTTAATACAAGCATTATACCTACCTAAAAGGTCCATCTCTAGAATGACATCATAATCCGTTATTTCTAGGATGACTAGATCAACATAGAGTTCTCTAGTGGTTATAATTATCAAAACGTGCCTAATCTAATGGCTTACAGTCAAGGTTACCCCTGAGGGTAGAGCTATGTTAAGGGTTCTAATCATTCTATCACTACTCTGAGCTATCCCTTTAGCAAACATAAACGACACAAAATAATGTGTGGAACCAAAAATGAACAAGACATATGCATTTTGAGTGGCAACAGATAGCTGACCTACGACCACGTTTGAAGTTCCCACCTCTGCATCGTCCTTGGTGATGGCGTACACTTGTGCATTAGTCTCTACACCTTCTAATCTTCCTTGACTAATCTAACGTCCTTCAAGTTTGATCTATATGTTATGGATTTAAGATCCATGCGGCTTGGGTATAATAGGCTGGTTCAACTGGTTTTGTTTGCTGTAGCAATTTTCAGCATAATGGCCCTCCTTGCCACAATTATAATATGTGTTCAAGCCAAAATGATACTCCCCGGGGTGTTTCTTCCTATACTTGGGACATGGCAGAACATCAACCTTAGCCTTCTTTTGCGAGTGAGGCTCTCCTTTTTTATTTTTCTGACCATAAAAGTTATATTTCCTTTTCTTTCCATTATAATTATTATTGTTGCTCTAGTTTTTATTCTGGCCAGATTGGCCAGATTGGGCCCCATATTCTCTTTGGTTGTTATTCTGATTCAGTTTATCTTGTTCATATTAGTTCTTCTTTGCTTCAAAATATTGTTGTCATTCTTCCTTTTGCTTGGGCAAAGCGATACTCTGCTATGAGTGCTCTTTTGACACATTCTGCAATAGTAGTAGGTGGGTTGTCACCACTGTCAATGACAACTACCAGTTCAGGGTGAAACATTTCTAGTATTTTCTTTACTCGTTCCTCTTTAGTGGGTACAAAATCGGGACACAGCCGTGCCAGCTGGTCAAACTTTCGTACAGCCTCAGTGACTGTTATAGTCCATTATTTGATATTGATAAATTCATTTTGCTAGGCCTACATTGCCATATGATTGTAGTATTTCTGGTTGAATTCGTGGATGAAATCATTCCACGACATCTCCCTGACATTTCTTCTCATTTTAACTATCTCCCACTAGTATCTTACATCCTTCTTCAAAACATAGAAGACATATAATACTTTCTCCTGATCATTAAGGTTCATAAAGTTCAGAATAGTTTGAATTAATGACAACCATTCTTCGGCCACCAAAGGATCTGTAGATCCTTCAAACTCAACTGGAGGCATCTTTCTAAAGTATTCGTATAGTGGTTCTTGGCGAACCACTTGTTGATCATGTATAACAGGTTCTGGTTGTAATACTAGATCTTCCTCTTGAGGCTGCAATTCTTCAGCATCCATCTAGGGTTCAACATTTGTTTCATGTTGCTGCCTTAGTTACTCATGAAGGTTTCTCATCTCCTATTCTTGTGCTTGGAGTCATTGCTGCAAGTTAGCTATGAGGTTATTTAAGTCAAGTACTTCAATAGCGTTAACTAGATTAACTCTTGGTCTTCCCCTTCCTCTAGCTATTTTGTGTTAATAGATTCTTATTCATTAACTCAAAGTATAACTTATTATTAATTACCAAATCTTGACTATTTACGTAAAGGACCATTATAACACATCACATCTTTTATTTATGAATTTATTCATAGTTTATAAGATCATAGAAACATAGTTTATACATTAAAAGGCATAAACTATAATTAGCTTTACTAGTTGCCTATTTCCTATATAATCGTTAGAGGGTTCGCTCGGGTTTTCCTCTAGGTCCTTTTCTGAATCTTTCTCAGAGTTTTCCTCATCATTATCATTACATCCTTGCCTAGCGGGCATAGTTCTCTCTAAATCCAATCGTGGTCGCACCCTCCTCTATTGGTCTTCCTCTTTTATAGAAATTTCAGCTATGAAGACGACCATTACCGTAAGAGTTCTATTGTGAAATCAGGATATGATTGAGGAAGTTGAGTTATTATTAAGTGTGGTAACCGCCGTATGTATATTACATTCAAAACCAATGATGGTACAGTAGAAGGACTACGATTCAATATTTCACAAGTAAAATGCATATTATACTCTTCTATTCGCTCATTGAATTGATGTGTCTAGGTATTTATTTCCTCTGAGAAGGCTATCTCCCCCTCTGACGGTCTCCATCGTCAAGTGGAGGACAAAGTTTCTCGTATCGTTTGTTAGGACGTATCTTTTAACGAGTTCTGAATCATATTGCAGTGTTCTATTTCCCCAAAATATGTTGTGATTAGATGGTAGAACTCCTCCCAACTTATAATATTTGGGGATTACCCAGATACTTGCCATCAAGTTCGAGTATTATTCTGTAGCTGCATAACAGTAAGAATGGTATATTCGTACTTATGGATGCGACATGCTTGCAATATTTGCTCCGTTTCGTGAAGCCATTCTCCCAATGCTCCAGGTTTAGATTCTCCATTATAATATGATAGTTGTCCTATTTAAAGGTAGCCATTGCCGTGGCTCCATAAAGTTCTACTTGACCAATCTTTTGGTCCATCAAGATATCGATAATTGAGACATCCATTTTACTCCCTAACACATACTTATGGTTAACTAGTGTACTAAAAGGAAATTTCTACTTACTTGAGTTGACTGAATAGTTGCAGAGTAATGCAAGATAGGATGGTAGGATATCCACTTTGATACCAACTATAATAACCCGACTTTTTATTAAGGACTGACATTTGTGTATGCTCATAACTCATTATTTGTTTTTGGACAAAAACTTGGACTATGAAAATTCATGATAATTTTTTTATATAATCTTCTCAAGATAGTTAACTAATTATTCCAAATATCATACTTAAGAAATTTAGACAAATCATTGAAGAAAATGTTATATATTTTTTTTCTGAGATTTAAATAATGAGAAACTAAAAAGGGTTTCTAGGTGAGAAGGGGGGGTCACAAGCGGATCTTTTAAATCCCAAGCTCTCCTTAGACAGGTTTAAGTCTTTTTGATAAACCCCATTTAGTCTTGCATTTATTCAAATAAAAATTTTAGATGCTAAAAAAATATTTATTTAAGAATGTTTAAGTATTAAAAATATGCTTCAAAATAGTATATGGTATTCTATAAAGGGATATTTAAATAAAATTGGTCATATTGTATATACTTAATCTTAGAGGCATAATTAATATTAAAATTAACATTTCATATTTAAATATATCGCCTCGATCTAAACTTAACGAAATATAAAACTTAATCTTACATATTTAAGTAATCTATCTTGTTTAAAGTGAAGAAAAAATATACGGAATTTATTGTGAAGGTATCCCAAAGCTTGTGCCTCACATCCATCCCCACCTCGATTTTTGTCAACCCATCATTCAAAATAAAGGTTGCTTACCTTTGATACCTATAACATGGACATTTATACTATGTGAGCTTTCACTCAGTAAGTATAATTTAACTCATAAAACATTTCGTTCGAATAATATTTATAAAAGGTCAATTTTTGTTATTTTATATTATCTTGTAACTTATGTTTTATGAAGAAGTTTTTTAACATATATGTTATCTTAAAATCTTTTATCTTTCTTATGGGCCCTTGTGTACGTACCATGTGCGAACTTACCAACTGGGAATCAAGGGAGCGACTCTACTGAAATACCAGTGGTCATAAACTTATCATTTTTTCCTTGGGAATCCTTACCTAATAGAGGTCGTTCTTACCTTCCCTTAGGAATCCTCACCTAGCGGAGGTTGGTACGACACCTTTATATTCTTATTTTTTTCTTAATCTCCTCTTTAACATAAATGGTTGTATCATATTTCAAACCAAATCTTATATTTCATATTCTTGATACTCGCTTTAATTGAAGCATATTTATCCAGTTATGAACAATATTGTAAGGTAAGTTTACCTCATCTTATTATTATAGGAGGTATGTATTTTATAGGCATATATACAAGCCAAACAAACATTTCTTGCATAGGCCAAATATCATATTTAATCATCTCAAATATATTTATTTCCAACAGAATATATTTTTAAAACTATCCATATTGTAGATGAGATTGTACTTACCTTAAGTCCGTAGAAAATATTTTTCGTACTTGCAGTAAAATACTACACACTTAATCTTGTTGCAACTACATGCCTTTTCTTTATCCTTTTTATTTATTATTCATACATCAACATTCATGTTAAATATCAACATATGCTATCATTAGTCATGTGAAATCTATTTTATATGTTTGAAAACATCTACAACATAAATTTTAAAATAATGTTTCACATTAAAATTGTAGGATTTTGGTGCGTATTGTATACTTCAAGAATTCCACATTGTAGTACATAATTCTATTCATTCTAAAACTTTACATGAATATATTTGAAAAAAATAAATATAAGTATTAAGGTTTAGAATCTAGAAAAAATACCTTTCACCATTTTTTTTCCAATTTATATTTTATAACAAAATTGTTAAAACTGCGACTAAACGAAAATTATTAAATTTTTGGAAATATTTTATAAATCAAACAAGCTCAAAATCTTAAAAGTATAGTCATTAACATATATAATAATTTATGTACAATATTTGGAAATTCTAAAATAGATCATTTTCTAGTACCTTAATCACTTGAAATTATACTTTAGAATTTATTTCAGTATTTTGAAATATTAAAATATTGTGTATTTCAAAAATTATAATAAATTTTATAGATATCAAAAAAATATGAAACTGTCTCAAAATGATCTTGATATATATATAAACTTGTATTTAAAATTAAACCAAAAATAAGAACATTTGCGCTTTTAAATCGTAGAACTAATTATATAAAATCTATTTTTTAGCTTTTCTTAGCTAATGACTATCTTGGGTTAAATGATTTTTATAAAATTGTGAGAGTATGGTAAAAAAAAGTAAAATTTTTCAAAATTTAAGTACACATATAGAAATACTTCTCATAAAAATTTTAAACCTTATTATGGTGTTTAACTCTATTTGTAATAAATTGAATTTGAGTATAAATATAATTAAACATACAAATCTTGAAAGACTAAGACTTTTAAGAATTAGTTTTTCTTTTTCTCTTGAAACTTGAAGAACTTTAAAAGGAAACTCTTGAAACCAAAATGGATGAATAGAAATTTTGAGAGAGAGATGGAAGAAAAATAATTGAAAGAACTTGATTGTGTTTACAATGGAATGCCCTATTATAGGCTAATTATATACATAAAATATAATTAAAATTAAAAAAATATTAATAATCATCACCATTTACCTAAATTGTTTTTAAATTTTTTATCTTTTCATCATGTAATTAAATTAATTTATTAATCTAACTTTGCATCATCCACTTAAAAAAAATAATGTATTATCTTATCATATTTATATTTAATATTCATAAAATCTACATAATGAATATACCATTCAAATAATTAATGTATGATTACCTAACTTACGTAATTTTTGTTTTGTTTTCTAATGTAATTAATAAATTTGTTTTATTTTAATGGTGATAATGTATAGATAAAATATGTTAATGGTCTTTTACATCATTTTCCATTCTTATAAGTGAACTGATGAATGTATAAGCATATTATTAAAATTTGTCAATGACTACACCATTAATATCTCTTTTACTATTTATTACTTGTGACTATTTAACTTATTACTTGAGCTTGAAATTCTTATTTCAGCTTAGGCTTTCATATTAGTTATTGGGCCAAGATAAATGATATTGGGCTAAAGGATTAAAATCCAATAATAATTACACCTAAGAATACTAACAATTTCAAATTTGGACTTTTCTATTACCTATTGACCAAGATAAATGATTATTAAACTCAAACAATTTAGGACCCATGTATACATATCGACATCGAGAAGGAAAATGTTTATGCTTAAGTGTTAGAGGCTTTTGGATGGATGGTAATGGTATAAGAGATTCTTTCCCAAGTTTCTTAAATTTTAGCTTTCTCCTATAAACAAAACTTGGCAAAGCTATCAAGTAGTATGTATCCCCTATAATCTCTCTTTTTTTAGATTTGGTTGTCTCAGAATGGACCATCTAAGCTTCTATTGACATTTCTATATGCTCATCTTTGAAGGATTCGACTAGTAGTGGTTGTGGTATGGTTGAGATTATTTCTCCAATGTCCACGATAGTATTTTCAAATCACTCCACATTGTCTTCATCTACTTCACTTAGAAATATTGATTAAGAAAGAACAAAGAAAGCTTGTATTTCTACAGACTCTTGCAAAGCATTTTTTGGCTCATAGAGTTATTCACTACTCTTAAGTGTAATCTCCATATCTTTATTTTTTAGATTGATCTCAGTATTGCTCAATAAAGAGTCTTGTTGCCTTTCGGATATCTTTCGGATAAAAGAGTTCTCAATTGATCCATTTGCTCATCAAGATATCAAGATGCTACATCTTGATTTGCAATGAATTGAGATGTTGTTTGGGCAAGTTTGGCAAGGGCATCTTCCAAAGATACCTTATTCTCTTGTTGTTGAAATCCCAGTGAAAGATTTATCGTGTGTTGATTGTTTTATGAGAAATCTTAGTGATTCTGCCACTCGGGAGTATATGTGTTAGGATATAGATTATGTTACTATTGAAAGTCTGACATGTAGTTGGTTTATTCAGTAGTATACGGTGTAAACGAACTTCTAAATTAGCAATTAGCTCTCATATGATTCCCTCCATATAATTCACACACTTGGTATGGAGTGTGAATGGTGTTTGCTCTTAAATTATGCAATCACCTCAATAAAGTAGCAACTTGAGCAGACAAAGAAGAGATGGCATCTGTTTCATAGACTCCGATGGCTCTCTTTGGTATGGAATGTTCTGTCGGATACTAATAATGATAAGCCATCACTTTTATTAACTCGTATACTTCATCAACTAATTCTGCATGCAAAGATCCACCAGCCGCTCCATCAACTATATTCTTGGTTATGTAGTTCAATGGTTGTAGAACATTTGAACTGTAACCACTTTCGCATTCTATTATATGGAGCCCACTTTAACATCTCCTTATACGTTGCCCATGCTTTAGATAAGGACTCCATGTCATATTCGTTAATGGTATTATTGTTATTCCACATCTTAGCCTTTTCTTTTATAGCACCAACTATGAACACCTGAAAAATCAAAACTAGAAACAACATAAAAATATAAAAATAAAAATTCAAATTAAAATTAAAATTAAGACTACTTAGTATCGATATTAATAAAATCTTAGCAGTCTCCGACAACGGTACCAAAAAATTATTGTGAAATTTGTAAACGTATGTGTACACTATAGTAACAAGTAATATAGTAGTGAGTATGAGTATCGTCCCACGAAGATTATTAATTTATTAAGTACTAAAATTTAGCTAATCTTAATTTTATTTGAATTAATTCATAGAAGAAAAGTAAATTAAATTAAAACTAAAATAAACTAAAGGCATTAAAAATAAACAAGAACAAAATTAAAAGCGAAAAATAAAACGAGATGCAAATCAATGAAATTAAATCTAGGATTTCCAATTTTGTCATTACTAATCCACTCTAAAATTATTTATCTCTTAACAAAATTGTTCAAAAAGTCATTTTTTCCCTCAAAACTCATAAAATATAAACAAATATTTGAAATAAAATAATTTAAATAATTAAAAGCACTTAAAATAAAGAGAAAACAAAAAAAAACAACATTTTTTTGTTTACTTTTGTCATTCTTTTTTTGAAAACAAAACTTTTAATACAAGTATGGTTATACTACTGGTTATTGACTTATTCTACTAAAGGTCCAAACAACACTATTGAATTAAATAAATATTACAAGATCCTTTATAGGCACCAATCTAGTAGGTATTTTTTTAGTCATTTGATCATTGATCTAACAGCTACCTTGATTTGAGTTGTTGGAAAAAAATTAATAAAAATAAAATACACATTGTTTAATATTTTTTTCTTTACCTTTTACTATGAAAAGACGTGCATGACCAATTTTAATTAGGCAAAATAATATTGATAGATAGGTAAAAAAAATACCTAATAGATTTGGAACCATACTTTGTAGTTAAAATTATATCCATTAGATAATTAACATTTGCATGTGTATCCCCATATAAATAGTGAAAATTGGAGCAAAGAAAAATTACCATTTTTCTCCTCCAATTATATCTTTAAATTTCTTTATATAAAGCTATATTTAATGGATGATTACACTTACCAAAAGTCTTTAATTAATAAAATATCTAATTTTGTTAATTAATTTTTTAAGGTTTAAATATTCGAAGTTTCTATAGCTCCTCAAGATAGTATTCATTTTTCTATATAATAGAGTTGTAGATTTTATATCTATAAGCTTATCTTTCTAATGCCCATAATAATGCATTACCAAAATACCAGGGTCTAGATTGTCAATTTTATTATCCGTATGTTATAACATCTCAAATAATACAAGTTATAAATATAGGTTCGTCACTTATTTCAGGATTAAGAAAAATATGTATCAATTATCAAGTTTGTGAGAATATATTCTTGTCAACGATACTTATTATAGGGATATATTTCACTTGGTCCTTGTTCAATATTTCTATACTAAGATGTTTTACACACAGTCACATCAATATAGATTATGATATATTATATATGTACCAAGTCTTGCAACACGATCCCAAAAAAAGTGTCGAGCTATTTTTGTTAGTTGTGAACAATCTTATCTGATTTAATTATGGAAAATATGTCTTAACTTTAATAAATGACTTTATTAAAATAGTTCCCTAATGAATAAATCATGGAACTTTTTGATATTTACTATTGTACTAATAATCAAAATATTTTCACAAATACTACGCATAAAATACCACTTTATTAGATATAAAAAATATTCAATAAATATCTGTAAATAATAAACACTTTTTACGTATAATTCTAACAATCTCCCACTTACACAAAAAGTAATTAATTATATTTTTTGCATCCCTAAAGCTATAAGGTGACCCTCAAAGCTCTTGCCAGGTGTGACACCCCCTTAGCAATACTACATATAAATACGCTCACTTATATATAGGAAAGTTAAACATTGCTAACTCACTTTCATTAATCTTAGAAAAATGGAAAGTATATGATAGATTTAAACTTTTCTGTTTGGTTCCGAAAAGATCTGGACCTCTATTTTACAACATAGATATATACACTATGTACAATATGAAACAAAGTTCTAATACTGTTCACAAGTCCCACATGATCAGTATATACATATACGTATTAAAAATATATACAATGTTCTCAAAAAGTCTTTCTTCAACTTAAAACTGGTATATGAACAACATTGGAGTGGAAATAGCTTAGCTAACATTATTCCTAATTATGATCATCTGCATCACAAGAACTAAATGAGCAATTGCTCAGTAAGTGGAAATCCATGCATGTTTATGAATAATTTTTACATAAATTTTATTAATCTTTATGCCCTTAGCTTCCTTATAAAATATTAATATATATATATCATGTTTCGACCCCTTCCATGGTATTGTTCCGAACTCCGTGACATAGCAGACATCCTCTGAATAAATGTTATTTGAAGCTTACCCTGTCTTAGAATTAATCTCAAGTGATTTTGCCTCTCTATTATTTGGCATACCTTGTCGTAGACTTAACCTTAAGAGATTTCACCACAATTACCTACTAGATCAGCAAGATAAGAACCACACCACTCTTTAAAATAAACAACGTTTAGAGTACAAGAATGTTTTTAAAATTATAAGCTGTAAACAATTATTAATTTTGCATAAAAACATGATATGCCTCATGAAAATGATGTGACCAAACTTTTAAATATACAAGGCTTATTGTCATAGACGTAACACCATTAGCATATACAATCATATGTGTATATGTTGTTATGATGCTGAAGTAGGATTTCTACTTACCTTGTAACTGAGAATAGAAAAGAAATTGAAAGATAGATTTCCCTTTTCAAGGATCTTGATGTACTTAGGTTCCTATTGTATACAATCCCATTCAATTCAAGAATCAAATACAAGTACATATAACCAAGAAATATTTCTACGAGAGAAAATAAATCATAGAGTTAACAAGCATATGAAATGGTTAATATTTGTATTGAAATATTAAGATTTAACAATTACAAACATCACCAAGTATTAAAAAAAACTTTTGTAATATACCCATAACATAATTCAGTGTCTTTTTTTTTTTTTTAAATAGACATCACAACTTATGATTGAAACCTTTACCTATAAGTACATCAAATATCTCCTTGAATTTAAAATCGACTATTCACCATACATGTATACTAGAAAATGTTTGATTAGTAAACAAAAAAAGTTTTAATCATTGAAATAAGACTCGCTTTAGCATTTTATCGATAAGAATATATATATATATGGTTGTCAATCCAATAGGTATTTTTTTTTGAATCTATAGGTAAGTATTTTTTTTTAGCCGTTGGATCACCATCTAATGGTGATCCAATGGCTATAATGAAGTGCATGAAAAAAAATACATCATTAATGCTCTTTCTCTCTCTTACTTTTTACAATAAAAAAAATGTTCATGCTAAATTTTCATTGGCCAAATTGATACCTATGCACAGGTAAAAAAAATACCTACTAGATTGGTACCATATATATATATATATATATATATATATAAACATGTTAAAATTCTATGGCAGCATAAGAAATTTGAGTACTACAATTCTCCCTTCTTTATAAAATTTTATCCTCAAAATTTAACGTATTGAATAGTTATGGATATTTGGTTTTCATTTCTTCCTCTTGCCACGTGGCTTCCTCTACTAACTGATTTCTCTAGAGTACTTTTACTAAAAGAATTCTCTTATTTTTCAGTTCTTTCTCTTTCTTATCAAGGATTTGAACTCGTTTCTCTTCATATGTCAAATCTTAGCTTAGTTTCAGAGGTTCATAGCTTAAAACATGAGAAGGATTCGGAATATACCTTCTCAATGTGAAAAGATGAAGAACATTATATACCATTGATAGTGATGGTGGTAATGCTAATCTGTACGCATTATTTCTAATTCTTTCTAATATTTGAAACAGTATAATATATCTTGGGCTTGGCTTTCCTTTCTCACCAAATGTTATCACACTTTTCATTAGAGAAACTTTTAAAAAAACATGATCGCTAACCTCGAATTCTTTGTCCCTTCTTTCTGTATCCACATACTTCTTTTGTTTATCTTGAACTATCTTAATTCTTTCCCGAATCTTTTACACAAGCTATGTTGTTTGTTGAATCAGTTCAGGACTAAGTAGTTTCCTTTCTCCAACTTCATCCCAATGGACAGGAGATCTGTATTTTCTTCCATATAAAGCTTGGTAAGGAGCCATTTCAATCATTGCTTGGTAGCTGTTATTGTAGATAAACTCAACTAGAGCTAGATATGTATCCCAGCTTCCTTAAAAATCCAACAAACAGGCTTGGAGTAAATCCTCTAAAGTCTGAATTACCCTTTTTGAATGTCCATTGGTCTATGGATGATTAGTTGTGCTAAATACTAACTTAGTTTTCAAAGTAGTATATAGACTTTTCCAGAAAATAGAAGTGAACTTAGGATCTCTGTCAGAAATAATAGATACAGGTACCCCATTAAATCTAACAATTTTCTATATGTACAACTGCGCATACTGATCCATAGAATAGGTTGACTTAACTGGAAAAAAATGAGTTGATTTTGTTATTCTATTCATAATCACCCATATAGAATTAAACCTCCGTTGTACTCTAAGTAGACCAAGAACAAAGTCCATTGCAATCTTCTCCCATTTCTATTATGGAATTGATAAAGGTTCTAGAAATCCAGCTAGTTGTTGATGTTCAGTATTTATCTATTGACAAGTCAAATATTAAGCCACAAATTTTGCTACATTCTTCTTCATATTAGACCACTAATAATGTTACTTCAGATCTCGATATATTTTAGTACTTCTAGGGTGAATTGAATAAGGAGTGCAATGAGCCTCTATTAATATGTCTTTCTTGATCTCATCCTTATCAGGTACACACAATCTTCCTTTGAACTTTAGAGTTCTATCCTTTAAAATCAAAAATTCTGTTCTTTTTCCTTCCTCTACTTCTTTCTTTAACCAAATCAAATAAATATCTTCTTGTTGGCCTTGTTTGATTCTTCCTATTAGTATTGATTTATAACACAAGTGTAGATAACTTAGTTATTACACCTCCAATAAGGATGATCTCTTTTTCAATTATTTGTGGATCTCTTAGAATTGGTTTTTGCTCATCTAAAACTGTAGCAATAGACTTTATACTCAAAACATCAGTTACTAGAATTGTCTTTCCTGGATGATAATTGATTATGTTGCATAGTCCTTCACTAGTTCCAACTATTCCCGCTATCTCATATTCAACTCTTTTTGGATGAAGTATTTAAGACTTTTATGGTCTATATATATTTTATAGTTCTCTCTATATAAGTAATATCTCCAAATCTTTAGAGTAAAGGCAACAACTACAAGCTCTAAATCATGCATCAAATTTTTCTTTTTATATTCCTTAAGCTGTCGAGATGTGTAAGCTATTACCTTTTCATTTTGCATCAACACACAACCCAAACCATTTTTAGAGGCATCACTGTATACAATAAATTCTCTAGATCCTAATAGTATAGTAAGCATAGAAGCTGTAATTAGCTTTTGCGTTTAAGTCTGAAAATTATTCTCACAAATGTCTGACCATTGAAATTTAGCATTATTCCTTGTTAACATTGTCAATGGAGTAGCTATTCTTGAAACTCCTTCAAAAAATCTTCGATACTAACTAGCCAATCCTAAAAAGCTTCTAACTTCTGACATATTAGTTGGTCTAGGCTAGTTATTTACTGCTTCTACTTTACCTAGATCGACCAAAATTCTATCCTTGGATACAACGTGCCCTAGGAAAGTAACTTATTTTAACCAAAATTCACACTTATTGAATTTAGCATATAGTTTCTTTTCCTTCAAAATATGTAAAGCAACCCTTAAATGGTCTTTATGTTCCTCATGAGACTTTGAATATATCAAAATATCATCAATAAGGATGATAAGATACCTATCATGAAACTCTCTGAAAACTCTATTCATAAGATCTATAAAAGCAGCTGGTGCATTTGTTAACCCAAAGGCATTACTAGGAACTCATATTGACCATACCTAGTCCGAAAGACCATGTTCTGTACGTCCACTTCCTTAATTTTCAACTGGTGATATCCTGATCTCAATCATTCTTAGAAAATACTGAGGCTTCTTATAGTTGATCGAATAAATCATCAATTCTCAGTAATGGGTACTTATTCTTGATAGTTACTTTGTTCAATTCTCTGTAGTCTATGCCTCATAGTACCATCTTTCTTTTTCACAAATAACATTGGAGTACCCTACGATGAATAGCTAGGATGTATAAACCTTTTATCTAATAGATTTTGTAACTATACCTTTAACCATTCTGTATGATGTTTTTGAAATAAGAGCTATCCCAAGTAAAAGATCAATTACAAACTCAATTTCTCTGTTAAGAGGTAACCGTAGTAAGTCTTCTAGAAATACCTCTAAAAATTCCTGCAGAATCGGGACATTTTCACATTTTTGTTTTTGTTCTGCTGTAGTATCCACCATACTAGCCAAATATCCAATACAACCTTTGCTTAATATTCTTCTAGTTTTCATAGTAGAAATCACTCGCAGCTTTCTTTTTCTTAGAATACCATACAACACAAATTGTTCCTCTCCTAGTGGTTGAAACTTAACTTGCTTCTGATTACAATCAATAATGGCAAGATACTTTGTCAACCAGTCTATACCCAATATCACACTAAAATCTTGAATATTTAATATGACAAATTCAACATACAAACTTCTCCCATCAATTGAAATCTGGTATGCCCTTAGAATCTGATTCGAAATGATTTCATCCCCAGATGGAATTGTGATATTATACTTCACTTCTAAATACTCAAGAGTTGTATCTAATTTTCTCATAAATGCATAAGATGCAAAAGAATATGTTGTACTAGAATCTATCAATACATTAGTAAGAATACCATAAATTAATATCTTACATTCCACAACTGATGGATCATATTCTGCTTATCGTGCAATAATTACGGACACTCGCCTTTGAACTTTCTTCTTGTAACCTCCTAGGAATTCTTAGACTTGTAACCTTAGTAGAATTATTATTAATAGACTTAGTGTCGAATTTTAATAAGTTTATGTTCACAAATACTTGAAATTATAAGTATAGTATTATTTTAATATTAAATTTTATTATGTGAGAATACTATAGTTATTCATTGTTTTAACTTAGAAATTCTAAGTTAGTTTTCCTTAATAATAAATTAATTCTACAAAGATTACATTATGTACATCAATATAACCTAATTAAGAATGTGATATGTTTGTGTCATGTTAAAAATTGTTACATGTTATAACCTAAAGTTAATAATTATACCAAAATAATACCATGCCATAATTTGAATGACTAGGATTTAAGTATACAAAGAATTAAGTTGAAAAATCAATCTTAGGGTGGAAAATAAGTTGTACAAAAAGATGAAGACTAGTGAAGTTTTATCTTAAGGAGGTAATAGCTATAAATTAGTGGAAAGAAAAAGAAAGGGATAAAGTTAGAGGGTAATTCTTAAAAAAAAAAAATATAGACAAAACTAATTGATAGCTTTTGCTTCTAAAATAATTCAAAAAGTAGGAAAAAATAATAATAGAAATGTTCTTTGAAAATTAGTGGCCATAATTCAAAGTGAAAGACATAGACAAAACTAATTTGTAGCTTTTATCTTCAAAATAATTCAAAAAGTATGAAAAAGAATAATATAGTGGAGATCTTCTTTGGGAGCTAGTAGTGTTGGATTCCAAATAATTTAAAAAGAAGAAAGATTAGAGACAAAATTAGTGGATGAGTAAAAAAAAGATAAGGTAATGGAGTAGAAAAAGAAGATATATTGACAAAATTAATAATAATAGTGCTTGGATTATTAGAAGGAATGTGAAAGTGTATATTATTGGATACCTCCTATGGATGACCTATAAATAGATCCTTTATTTGGAACTGAAAATCCATACTTAACTTTCTAATTACTTAGTCAAAACTCTCTTCATTTTACTAATTATCCTTTCTCAAAAAAAAAAAATTCTTTCTACCTCACTTTCTTCCAAACCTACAAGAGCTGTAATATTTTACCCATCTTCCTTATTTTTCCTATAAAGACTCTAGAAATTGAGAATTGTAATCAAGAGAAGAGAGCACCTAGTTTTATAATGGAGACGTAAAGAAGAAGAAAAAAAAAATTTGTAGATAGATTGCACAAACACATTTAAGTTTATTAAGATTTTTAGCTCTAAAATTATAAGAAGTTTAATTTTAGTATTTTGATTTTTAGTAAAATATTGATACATGGAAAAGTTCCAAAATTGTCTAAGAAAGAAGATTCAAGCTTGAAAGGTAAATAGTCCCTCACCTTGCTTGTTATTTGTTTAAATAGATTCTATAAAAGAATAAATGGGTAATACCATATTTGATCTACTTTAGATGTTATCTAATTTATATTATGTTTAGACTTATTTTGTTGATTTCTTAAGCTTCTAAATATGAATACTTCATAATAATAAAGGCTAAATAATAATAATAATAGTAAAATCAAAATGACTAAACACAAAAGTGGAAGATTTTTAAGTGTAAGACCCTAAAATAAAATATGCATGAAAATGAACCAAGCTTGATGATTTAGACTTAGATCCTTAAGAGCAATTTTTTATCCATTAAAAATGCTTTCTAAAATTTAAAGATGTTTGCTCAAAAGTTGAAGGGACTAAAATACCAAAACTTTGAGTATTTGGGTCAAAAGTATAATTTTGACAAATATAGGTCGAATATGTGAGAAAGTTATTTTAGGCAGTTTTAAAACTATATTAAAGTGTAAAAATAAATAAAAGAAGAATCTTTAACAAAAAGATAAGTTATAACTCAATATTTACCATTGGAGGGTATAAATATTAGAAATCTTAAGATTATGGACAAAAATATATATTATAAAATTTGACATTTTGGGTTGGAAATTTGGTACAAAAATGAATAGAAAACTCCCAATAAGAAAAGATTTATTTAAGTTTAAGACATGAAATCAATTTTAGTAAATAAATGATGTATGCCTCTAATTGTATTAAGCCTAAATTTAGTTATGGGCCTAAAAAGTGTGATCAAAGCCTAATAATATTTAGCCTAAATATGATTTTTGATTTTAAATCTATGTAGCCATTAGTGTGTTTGACTCACTTATCATATTATGACCCTTAATTATGAATAAAATAATTAATCAAGAATAATTTAAAGTAATTGAAAAGAAATACAACTAAATTATTGATAGATTAAAAAGATCACCATGATAAAGGTTAAAGAGAATTAAATCTCATCCATCTAAGTTAAACGTATAAATTAGTAAATGAATATTACATGACATTGTTTCTCAAATGTGAAGTTTTATGTTTGATCAAGACTACATCTTAGTTGTCTTAAGCTCACTAGGTAATTTGAAGTTTAAAAAAAATATGAGTCCACTTTAAATTACTCTAATAAATAGAGTATACATACGTCAGGGCAAAACTTCGACCTATCGCATGGATGGTTTAAAAATGTTTCATATTTATAGTATGATATGTTTGAAATTATTTCATACGTTAACTTGCATTTATTTTATTATTGTATGGCTTTTGTATAATGTATATTTATAAAAATACATTTCTTATGCTATAAAAATGATGTATGCTTACTTTACAATGTTATCATGTAAAAATACTTTAGCATACTTTAGCAAAGGAATTGCTATGATAGTGGAATATAAGTTTAGGTTTGTTGTCAAAGCGTACCCACTCATGTTAAGAGAAGACTAAATAAGATATGGAATTTAAAGGTATCTTACCTACCTCTACTAGGTGAGGATTCCTAAGGAAAAGTATATTAAGATTATGACCGTGGGTCCTTTCAGATGGGTCACATCCCTAGTTCCCTATTCGGTGGTGCACACTCGGTACATAAACGAAGGCCTATAAGAAAGATAAAAGACTTTGCAATAAAGAATAAGATAAAATAATGATACAATATCTTATAATAAAGTATAACGTAATGATTTCATAAAACAACATAACTAGACTTTCATAAAAGATTATTTGTTTATAAATAAAATATTTTGTGAGGATTATATTGTACTTTCTGAGTAAAAGCTCACGTTTTATGAGTATCCACACTAGAGGTACTAAAGGAAATAAACCTCTAATTTGAATTATGGGTTTGCTAGAATCGAGGCAAGGATGAATGCGAGACACGGATAATAGAATACTTCCATTAAAATTACTCCTGCATATATTCTTATTATGAAACAAATAATTTCAATTATGTAAGCTTGATGTTATTTGAAAATATACTTATAACTTAGCATTTTATTTCACAATGCATGATTTTATTAAATTGAACTTGAAAATATATTTCAATTGAATAAATTTTAAACGAATATTTTTCAACAAAACTCAAGGAATTCTATCAAAAAGACCTAAACTGTCTAAGGAGAGCTTGGGACTTAAGTGATTCGTATGTGACCCCCTCCACTCTTAGTAGCCCTTTATGATTGCAGATTATTTAAATTACTCTAAGAAAAAGTATATAATAAAATTTAAATAAAGGTTGCTTAATTATCGAGAAGCATTTTACTTGTTTTCAAAATTATCAAATTAAATAAATGATTAGTTATGAATATAAATCTCTTAAAAAGAAATAAAAGTATAAAAAAAAATTGTCATAAATTTGCAGCGTCTAAATTTCTCTTTTTAAATAAGTAGACTAAGAATGTAAGTAGTTAATGATTCGAAAAATTGCATCGTCACACTTTTGTTCTCCTTGTTGAAGTGTGGGACAATCCTTAGAATAATGATCCACCTTTCATACTTAAAATACTGATTAGTACCTTTGAAATATTCACTAGTATGAGACTTTCCACACTTAGTATAAGTAGGTCTAGTTGAGGTAGCACCTTATTCTATTTTAGGTCACTTTGAATTTCCTGATTTCTATTCATTTTCCTTCTGAAATTCTTGTCTCCATTGTCCACCTCTCGCCAGAAAAGCTGCATTCTTTTTATTCAATATCTTAAGCTAGGCTTATTATACTTTGAGAGCCATGTCTATTACCACACTAAATTCTATGATTTGTGTCATAATTACATCTCTAGAAATTTCTCCCCTCAAGCCTCTCAAGAAGTACTCAACTTTCTCTTTGTTATAACTTCTTATCCGTATGACAAACTGAGATAATTCCTCATATTTTCCAATATATTTCCCTACAAGTTTATTTCGTTGCCATAGATGAAGGAATTCCTCAACTTTTGATGCCTTTGTAGTACCATTGAAGTAGTTCTGATAGAACAACTCTTTGAATATATCTCACGTTAGATTATGGGAAGTTAGTGTTACTCTAACAGTCTCTCACCAATTACAAGTTTTAATTTTTAGCATATAAATTGCATATGAGACTTTTTTTCTCATCACTAAGCTTCATATACTCAAAGATAACCTCTAAAGATTTTAATCACTCCTCTGCTATACATGGATCAGCTCCACCTCCAAAATCTATAGGATATTATTTCCTGAATCTCTCATAAATTGACTCAGAATTTTCTTGTCTTGGAGAAATCACTGGAGGTGGTGGTTGGTTTTGATTTCTCTCAAACATGAGCTTTATCTGTTCCATCTGTTCGTTATGCATCCTTGTATATTCTTGAATTAAATTTGTAAAATTTTTAACTACATGACCCAAATCGTGTTCCAATCCAAGTCTTTGTGCTTCTTATGGTCTTCCTTCTTTAGGTTGAGTTCTAGCCTTCTTTTAGGGAGCCGTTAATCCTGTGTAGTGACATTCTCACAATTTATTTTATCACAGACCAATAATAGATATATGTAACAATTATTTATGCACAAATATAAACTTTAGACCAATAATAGACATATGCAATAATTATTTATGCACAAATATAAACTTTAAACAGATAAACAAATAAACGTACCAGTGAGGTAATTATTTTATTTTATATGAAATAGAGTTGCTTACTATCAAATTTGTCATTTATCTAAATATATATTCATACACAAGCATATAAAATAGTTAATATTTCAATATCAAGAGTTAACAATTACAAACAGCATCAAGTATTAATAAAAAACTTTTGCAATAATACCATAACATAGTTCAATTTTTTTTTTTCAAATAAACGTCACAACTTATGATTGAACCCTTTACATATAAACACATCAAAATTTTTCTTGAATTTAAAATTGATCATTCACTGTACATGTAAACTAGAAAAAATTTGATTAGTCAGTAAAAAAAGTTTTACTTATTGATTTAAGACTCGCTTTAGTATTTTATCGATAAGAATATATATATGTTAAAATTCCATTCCAACATATTTATTATTTCTAAATATCCATAAGAACCTTGGACATTATACCAGGTGCTTTAGTCAGTGGATCATCTAGGTTATCTTTCGACGCAATCTTGTATACAATTGCTTCTTCTCGGTCAACTATATCTTGAATGAGATGGTACTTTCTTTCAATATGCTTCGCTCTTTTATGGCTTCTAGGTTCCTTTGAGTTGGCAACTGCTCCATTGTTGTTATAGTATAGAATCAGTAATTGACTAGTAGTAGTAATCATTTGTAAATCTTTTAAGAATTTTCAGAGCTAAATAGCTCCTTTAGCAGCCTCACAAGCAACGACACATTTAGCTTCTATAGTAGAGTTACCAATACAAGTTTACTTCACACTCCAATTCGTAGCTCATCTATCAAGAGTAAAGACTCTATCAGAAGTTGACTTTCTGAAGTCAGGATTTGATTAGAAATCAAAATTCTGTGTACCTAATGGAAGAAAGGTCTTTTGTAGAATACACAAATATATAATCTCTAATTCTCTGAATATACTTTAGTATATGCTTGATAACTGTAACACCCCCCCTAGCTTAACTATATGACTGTGTAGGTCAAACTAGGAAGCATTACTCTTTTATAACCCATATTTTTAATTTTTGCAAAAAGGTGGGCCAAATTTAAACTTTTCGAGCTCTAAAACAAAAGAAACTACGCGGCATTACTTTTTGAAAGTATCTTTACAAAATATACAACTAAAAACTCCATATCTGTTTATCTTGCCATCAATAGTAATATTTATAACATACTAGAATAACAAAATACAAATAAAACTCCGCCCACAAGTCAAGCTCGTCTACATCAGTATGATCATGGCGACAAGAAAGTGTGCTAGCCAACTAGCAACTCTATACATCAAAAATATCCTCACCTACATCACAGGAACTAAATGAGCTAATGCTCAGTAAGTAAAGATCATGCATGCTTGTGAACATATTTCATGCATAAACTTTATTGAAATTCCCATTGTACTCTTTCTTTCATAATTTTTTATTTTGATGCACTTTTCTTAGAAAACATTTCTTTATAGGGCCCTTGAGTACATTACAAAATCGCGACAGTCGGTAGGCCGTGCCCACCTGTGCGGGAAGGAAACACATGGTCAATGTGAACCATACCTACCCAACGCAGACTGACTAAGTAATGCACCTGATAAATCTCATAGTATAATGCTCGGTCTTAGCAGTCGGTAAGCCGTGCCCACTTATACGAAAAGGATGCCGGTGCAAACCATACTTACCCAATGCAGACAGACTAAATACTGTACTTAAAATATATATCGTAAAATTAGTACAATGGTACTACTTTAAATCCAATGTGTGGAAAACTTCACTTCTTTGAAAATCATGCTTAATGATCATGCCATGCTTGTTTTTCTGTAAGTTTTGCAACAACAATATAAATAATATATAATTGAAATAATACAAATAAGTATGTAGGAAAACTTCTTGTATCTACTATTGTTCTTATGACGCTCAGTTAAAATAAATCTTCACTTACCTTGTGTCCGGTAGAAAAGATAGTGGAAAGGGTCAGTATCCTCTGTGGCAAGGTGTGTGGAAGACCTGATGCCAATTTTATTACTAACATTATTACTACAATGTAAAATGCTTAAAGAAAACAAGTACAAGACTGAATCACAGCTTTTACAAAAGAAAGAACCCTAATCACAAAATGAACCAAAATGTCATCTACTTTCATAAAAAATAGTTCATTAGCTTCTAAATGGTACCATTTTGTTCTAGAAATATTTGGACAGCACCTCCCCTATTTTTATGACATCCCCACATGATTAAAATCATGGTTTAAGACCTATAATAACAATCAACAAGCCAATTCCCACATATATAACTCAAAGAGGATCATTTAGAGCAACCTAGGTATACTTGAATTCCTTTCGTTTTAAACAAAGTTTAAAACCACTTTTACACTTTTCTATTGTTGCAAACAGCAATGAAACATATATATTTACATCATGGGATTAACAAAATATACATTTCAATTTTATAAAATCAGATTACAAGTATGGGGAGCTTATTCTAACAATGGAACACTTGAATCCACAAGTAGCAAACTTTGGGGCTTTAAGACTAACTTTAATCTTCCACTTAAATTCTGTTTTTCCAGCCATATATAAGGTTTTCTTAGACCTTAATTCATTAAATAAAAGCTTTAATTAAAGAGCTAAAGCAATAGAAATAAATTACCAATTATAAATTCCACAAAAAAACTCACCTTGACTAGTTTGAACTTTTGTTAAAGCTCTTGCCTTCTACTTCCACAAAACTGATTTCTAAGGCTTTGAAATTGATCTTAGGACTCAAGAGGGCCTAGAAGAAATATTACTTAAGTAGTATCAAGTGGAGAATTGAACTAACAATGCAAAACCTAAGAAGAAGAACAAGTAGAATTACTTTGATTAGTTTGAACCTATCTTGTATTCTTGAGTTCCAAATTGAGTTCTACCACTTAGAAACTCTTGAAAATGGTTAAAGAGAGCTGAGAGAAGTCTAAAAATGAGTGGGAGAGTTTCTAGTCGTGGCTGGAGAGAAAGAAGAAGAAAATGACCAGATTTAGACCAAAAGTGATACTTAATGACTAAGAAATGGCATAACTTGAGTTCTAAGGGGTATTTTGGGAATTTCGTATCTTACTTTCCATGTGTCCAGCTCTAAAATATCCTTAGTATACTCACCACGTTGCTGGTCTATCCTATATACTTAGACCAAAATAGTGAAACCTAGCTTAGAAGATGAAAACTAGTCATACTTTGACCTATAATCACATATGTCCAATCTTATTGTAATCTAGTGGAACCTAGACCCATAACTAATCATTAAACATAAAAATAAGTCAATTTGACTCCAATTAATAATGCAAATATAGTATTAATGCCTAATTAATCGAACGCACAAAATTAATATTACGCGATTAAGCCAAACCTCAGCTAGATTAGTGTAATTAAATATAGTTCAGTTCAATGACTGCCACCTCGTGCTTACTTGGGCCGAAAAATAAAATACTATAAGTGAGTCCTGTACATTGAATTACAGCTATGATGTGTTAAACGCACAATAAATTTTTCACCAAAAAGCGTGAAAATGCACTTTACCGAAAAACTACTATTTTACTTAGTTATAATCAAACTTGATTTTATTGCATGAGCACATTGTATTGTATTCATGAATATATATTCTTTGTTCTTCTCACACATCTAGCTCTCTCTTTCTCTGAGGGTATTGAACCTTTACACTGTATGGGAACACTTCGACAATCATTAGTATAATAATATATATTAAAAGCATTTAACGATCAAATTAGCAATTCATCATAAAATTGACACTAGTTTCATAATATGTCTATTATGTAATATGAACATACTTATTATTAGCTTATTATACATGTGAGAATATTGGGCATTACAATAACCATCCAATATTCCGGTCTATGGTGAATCTATACCATCCAATTGATTATTTAAAATCACCTTTACTAGCATCTATCATCTACAAAATAACATATTACTAAAGTTAATAGTTGTCTTTATAGATCAAAAAGTCAACAACTCAAGATAATTAGACAATAAGTCACTGTTATTATAAAAAGAGAAAAAAAATAGTAAAATAATAATAGAAAATTCCACCAAATATACTTGTTTTTAGTCAAAATGTACATTTTAGTATCCAATCCTTTTTTTTATATGGCAATGACACATTTTATTTAAATTTTATAGCAATCATCAAATTTTTCTGTTAAATGTGATCCCTATCAACATCTGATCAAATTTTTCTGTTAAATGTGATCCCTATCAACATCTGAGGTTAATTGAAGTTTTAAAAAACGTATTTCAGCAAAGTATTTTCACTAGCCGATGGAAGCAAAGTATTTCAGCAACCCTCCATCAAAGTTCATTAGAAAAAAATGAAATAAAAAAATTGGGAATACATAGTACCCATTTCTCAGATTTGCAAATTATATAAGTTTATTTTTTTTTCTTTAAAATTATAAATGGCTGAGGAGGTTCCCTCTGTTTCAATCGGTGAAATCCAAGGGAATGAAGTACATGAAAAATTAAGTCTGAAAAGTAAAAGAAAAAGTTAAAAGAAAATATTCAGAATGCATTTAAATTGGAAGTTCTAGGTCTTGATTTTATTAGGTGAAGGTAATCTCTTGAGGATTCAAAGAAAAAATAAATCTGGAATTCATTCCATAAGAGCAAATCTTTGGGTATCTGGGCTTGAGAATTATACGAGACCCAAAAGGAAAAAAAAAAAAACCATATAATTCAAGTAAAAAAGATAAAGAATAATTGGATATAATTTATTAAGAAAAACAAATAACCTAGCTTCAAACTAGCTTATATGTATCAATAAATCCCTAGAAAAGAGGTACAGATGAGTGGTTTGCAATTGCAAAGATTCCCAAGTCTTCAAACGAAGGGGGAGACGAAAGAACTCAAAAAAAAATAATAATAATAAGATGAGAATTTCTTTTTACTTTGAAAAGTTGAAGCATCAATAGTGCTTCGAATTTAATCCAATGCAGGTGCAACATACATTTAATATTAATTCGGTGGGCCCATTAATAATAGAAGGAATTTATCATATTAGTTTTAGCTAAATATTGTTGTCGTATTATAAAGGTTCCCCATCATCTATCTATATATATATATATATAAAATATAGGCACCAGTTCGACAGGTATTTTTTTTTTACCTATACATATATAGGTAGCATGTGCATTTTTTTATTGTAAAAAATAAGAGAGAAAGAGTATTAATGATGTACGTCTTTTCATGTATTTTATTATAGCCATTGGATCACCATTAGATGGTGATCCAACGGCTAAAGAAAAAATACATACCCATAAGTAAAGAAAAAAAATACATATTAGATTAGCAACCATATATATATATATATATATGCCAAGTTCCTCGAGAAAATGGTCCCATCCATATTTTTGGCAATATAAGTCATGTTTTATCAAATATCATATTGATTAAATGTAATTTATGTCGGCCAAAATATAAAAGGGATTCCATGCCCTATATACATACATATACATATATATATATTCTATTTTTATTTCATTTTCTTAATTTTTAATAATTGTTATACAACTTTAAATAGCCTAAAATCTTAGATATCGACATGCACTTGACAGAAAAATTTAACGATTGTTACAAAATTTGGAGAGAAAGTATCATTGCCGTCAGAAAAAAAAAATTAGATATTAAAGAAATGTAAATTTAGACTAAAAACGAGTACTTTTGCCTCAATTTCCTCGAACAACAATAAAAAGAAATGATAATATTTCTGTTTTCATTACAATTTACTTAGAAAAAAAGGGTTTAATGCATAATGGTATTTGTCAAATTTATTTGGTTAATAATTTTGTAGTACTAGATTTTTGAGAATCGTAATTTGTTTTTATGGATTTTCTATTCTTTTGTTAGAATCATATTGAAACATTCTATTGAGTTAAGAGTCATTTAAAAGACCATATAGCAAATATATAGGACTATAAGCTGTGGGTACGGATGATGTCCTGCTTAGACAAAAAAGGGGACGAGTTTCGTCTTTAATCTCAGCAGTTGATCATATTTAAAAAGATGATCCAACGGTTAAAATTTAAAAATAGCCGACAAAAGGCTTTGATCAAGTAGTAGAGTAGCTTAGTAGGGGTAATACCGGTGGTAATTGAGATACACGGTTTCTTTGCATTCCCACTTTTCAATTTCCAGCCTTTCATTCTTAGTATTTTGCTAGGAATTTGGGTGAGAATTTAGGGCAAAAAGCAAAAAAGCACTGGAATGACAAAAAGGCGAAGGAAGGTCCGATCAACATTGAAGTAGTAGACGAGGGAGGCATTGAGGTTTGGGTTCTCTTTGTCGAGCCCTAGTTGTTTGTCTCTCAGTTTGAAGTCAGTATTTCCCCACTTTCATAACATTTCACTATTGATTTCTTTCTGCCAATAAAGATGAAAGTAGTGATAGTGGTAGTTGTTGCTATGGTTCTTAATATTGTAGTGGTTGAAGCCTTAATTTATTTTTTTTTAATTTTAAATGATTGCATATAGCAAAAATGTTTGTTTAGTTGGTACATGTTGTGCGGTCTAAAATCCTAAGGTCGCATGAGGGTTATATGCGACCTCCTCCGTGAAGGTTATATGCGACCTCCTCCGTAATGGTTATATGCGACCTCTTCCACAGGTTTTGGTGCGCCCTTCCCCGTATATTTTTTCTTAATAAACAGGGAACCTATAGGAAAAGGGAAACGCAAATACTATAAAGGAAACCTACAAGAAGAGGGAAACGAGTAAATGCTATGAAAGAAATCTACAAGGAAAGGGAAACTGAAGACTCCTATTTGCGATTAACTAGGTTATCCTTTTCGAGTAGTTATCTAATTGTATTGTTTGTAACTCAACTAGTTATCCGTTTTGAATGATTATCCAATTACATTATCCAATTACATTATCCAGTTGTATAGTTACCCGTTTATACGATTAGAATCGTAGGGACATAAGGTTACCTTTACCTATATAAGGGGGGCTCTATGTTCCGAAGGAGGAAAAAAAATAAGTAGAAGAATTCCAAGTTTGAGTAATTCAAAGGTTAGAGTATTCCAAGCTTTGGGTAGTCTAAGTTTTTAGTATTTTCAATAGCTTTTCAGTCTTTCCAATTTCCAGACGATATTGTAACCTTGAGTGTTCGTTATTCTTCATAAAATAGTAAGAAAACAGTGGACGTAGGCTCATCTTTTTCGAGGCTGAATCACTATAAAATCCTCTCTTCTTTTTTGCTTTGATTATTGATTCAATTCACACAAGCCACATCTCTTGATTTTTTCTAAATTTATTGTTGATAAAACCTCCATCAACAATTGGCGTTAGAAGGAGGGCTATTCCGGCAGAAAAATTTGTCAAATTCCACCTTTTCAACAATGGCAAACACCAGAAACACTACCAGAGTTACCGGAACTAGCCAAAATCAACCTCAAAGTACCGCTGCTACACAAGCAGACCCTACTCCGGATCAGCCTACTATGACGGCAATAGAGAACCTATCCCAGAGATAGGATCGTATGGAGGAAACGCTCGTGAACCTTTAGCAAGTCACTAACCAGATCAATGACACCCTGCGACGACTTGCTGAAGGGCAGATGGTGACCCCACCACAACATGAACGTCCCAAAGAACGTCCTACTCAATTACCTGAGAAGGGAATACAGATCCTCGAGATGAAAAGACGCGACCAGCCAAGAACTCAGCAGGAGCATCATGAAGATCGTAACTCCAAAGGGAAAGGCAAGGTCACAAATTTGCCACCAGAATCTGGTACGGAGAGTTCAAGTATGAACCGTGATCGTACACAACCTTCTCGTAAATCCACTAACAACCAGGATTGCTTGAGCAGTGAACAAGGACGATCATTGAGAAGTGTCTTCGAAAGAATCAGCAGGGAGTCAAGACAAGATCCTGCAGACCTAAGACAGTATTTGGAGCGACGACGTGGTCATGATCGATCTGTATCGCATCATAGCGACCACAGCCGGTCTCGTCGCACTATGTCACTGGATTCCTCTCATAGGTCGCAGAAGACTCTACCAGACCAGCCCGCTGCGAAATAGGATAACGAACAAAGGTCGCTCTTACCACCAGCAAGGAATGATGCTTTCCCTCTGAACGTCGATGTTCACAATTTAATGATCGCATTAGATGCACTTGCTGGCTGGGACGATGAGCTCGCTGATGGGTATCGACAGTCACCATTCAGCGAGGAAGTTCGAGCTGCAGCCCTTCCCACCGGATTCAGACTTTCCACCATCAACACTTTTGATGGGAAGACTGATCCACAGGACTATATGGATCACTTTAGTGACTTGATGGAACTTCATCGGGTCAGTGATCATGCACGCTGCAGATGTTTCACTGTAACACTCTCAGGGGTGGCGAAGAAGTGGTTTTAAGGACTCAAGTCCGGTTCAATTTCGTCCTGGCAACAACTACAGACGGCGTTCTTGAGACAATTTCAAGCCGCAAAGAATTTCACTGTTCCACTTGTCAGTTTGTCCGCAATCCGGCAAGGTCCAGAGGAGACTTTACGGTCTTATCTCAATCGATTCACTTCAGAGCTAGCGAAGGTCAACAACCCCCCTGAAGGAGGAGTTCTTACTCTTATGATGGCTGGGGTACGACTAGAAACGAAATTCTGGGAAGAATTGCTTGAACGAGAGTGTAGAACTCTCGAAGACTTCTACCGAAGAGTCGGTCGACATCTAAGATTAGAGTCTTCACATGAGAATCTCCAAAAGACTAAAAAAGGAGGAAAGACGGATGCGGCAAAAGTTGCGGTCATCACCGACAATAGCGGTAATAAGAAGAACAAGAGGAATAATGAACGGGCTAATGAGAATCAGCCTAGGCCTAAAAGGCAGGAGACTTCAAAAGCTCCCATGAGGTTTAAAAACCACACTGAATTAAACGCGCCCATAGATCATATCTATGCGGTCACAAATCAGAAGGAGCGGTTCCGACAACCAGAATCAATGAAGCGGGACAGGGCAAAGCGCGACCCCAACAAGTTTTGCTGATATCACAATGATATTGAGCATGACACTAATAACTGCTTTGCCCTGAAAGATGAAATCAAAAGGCTGATTAGAGAGGGACGATTGCGGCAGTATACCAGGCATAGCGATGAAAGGCGAGAAGAAGACCAACAGCAACCTCCAGAAATTCAGCGTGAGGTGCGAACTATTTTTGGAGGGCCGCATGTTGGAGGAGATTCCAAGCGAGCACAAGATAGATATGCTCGAGAAGCTCGATAGCAGCCGTTAACTAATGTCATGCACCTTGATCAGCAACCACGCAAGCTTCAACGAGTACCGGAAATGGATATTACCTTCACAGAATAAGATGCAAGGGAAGTCCATTATCCGCATAATGATGCGCTGGTCATAAAAATTAACTGTGGAAGCACATAGTTGTGGCGAGTATTGGTCGACAACGGAAGTGCTGTAGATATCCTATACTTCGACGCCTTCAAGAAGATGGGATTAAATGAGAGCGATCTGAAGCCTGCCACCACTCTGCTCTATGGTTTTACTGGAGACAGCCTGATGCCTATGGGCATGATTGAACTGATGGTTAGCATTGGGACCTTCCCAAGAGTTTCATCAATAATAACCCAGTTTTTGGTAGTAGATTGCCCATCTGCCTTTAACGCTGTGCTAGGAAGACCAACATTAAGGGAACTTCAAGCTATCACCTCGATCTATCATCTAACGATGAAGTTCCCGACCCAACATGGTGTAGGCGAGGTGCGAGGAAATCAGTGTGATGCGAGGACTTGCTATAACAACTCGCTGAAACTTGCAGCAAAAGATGCGACATCCCGCACAATGATGGTCCACCTGCTAGAGGTAGCAGATCAAGCATCAATCGTGGCCGCAGATGAAGCATCAATCGTGGCAGCGGATCAAGCGTCAATCGTGGCCGCAGATGAAGCGTCAATCGTGGCAGCGGATCAAGCGTCAATCATGGCCGCAGATGAAGCGTCAATCGTGGTAGCGGATGAAGCGTCAGTCGTGGCCGCGGATAAAATGTCAGCTGAAGCGGCGAGCAAAGCGTCAGTCGAATCGTCAGTGAAAGTGTCAATCGAAACGACCAGTGAAGACTTCGATCCTAGAGAAATCGACGAAGTCAGAACTGGACCCGTTGAAGACCTGGAAGATATATCATTCGATCTGTCTTCCAGGACTTTGAAGATTGGAACGGAGGTTCGTGGACCTGTGCGAGCTTCATTGATCGCTTTTCTGAGGACTAATCTGGATGTCTTTGCATGGCAGTATTCGGATATGGTAGGGATTGATTCAAGGATCATATCCCACCGTCTTAACATAGATCCGTCAAAAAAGCCTGTGCGAAAAAAGAGAAGGGCCATGAATCCAGAACGTTACATCGCACTAAAGGAAGAGGTGGAGAAATTGCTCGAGATTGGGTTCATAAGAGAATCTTTTTACCCTGACTGGCTTGCAAATCCGGTCTTGGTGAAAAAACCTAATGGGAAGTGGAGAACCTGTATTGACTTTACCGATCTCAACAAGGCATGTCCTAAAGACAGCTTCCCTCTTCCGAGAATTAATCAGCTTGTAGATGCGACGTCGGGGCATGAATTTTTAAGTTTCATGGATGCGTATTCAGGATACAACCAAATCCCCATATACGAGCTGGATGAAGAACACACCTCGTTCATCACTGATCGAGGGTTATATTGCTATAAAAAGATGCCCTTCGGACTTATCAATGCGGGAGCGACCTACCAACGTCTTGTCAATATGATGTTTGCAAAACAAATTGGCAAGACAATGGAGGTATACGTCGATGATATGTTGGTCAAGTCGAAGAAAGCTGAAGATCACATCAAACACCTTGATGAGATGTTCAAAATCCTCCGGAGATACCAGATGAAGCTGAATCCCCAAAAGTGTGCATTTGGAGTGGGATCTAGAAAATTCCTGGGTTTTATGGTCAACCAGCGAGGAATCGAAGCAAATCCTCAGAAAATACAAGCGTTGATTGATATGCAGTCTCCTTGTAAACCCAAAGATGTGCAAAGCCTAGCAGGAAGAGTAGCTGCTCTCAGTCGGTTTGTATCCAGATCAACCGATAAATGCCAACCTTTCTTTGAGGTGTTGAAGGGATCAAAAAGGTTCGAGTGGACGGAGAAATGCGAGCAGGCGTTCCAAGAATTGAAAAAATACTTGGGTTCCCCTCCACTTTTATCGAAACCAAATCTGGGAGAAGAACTATACCTATATCTCGCTGTTTCTAAGTATGCGACGAGTGACGCATTAATTCGCGAGGAGTCAAATATTCAGCGACCTGTGTATTATGTGAGTAAGAGATTACTTGATGCTGAAACCAGGTACCCGGAGATGGAAAAATTAGTGCTGGCACTAGTCTTCGCATCAAGAAAGCTTCGACCTTACTTCCATGCTCATTCCGTTCGAGCTTTTACAAATTTCCTGTTGAGACAGATCTTGCAGTAACCTGAGGCGTCAGGGCGGCTGCTTAAGTGGGCTGTTGAATTGAGTCAATTTGTCATCAATTTTCAACCTCGCACTGCTATAAAGGGGCAAGCCCTCGCAGATTTTATCGCAGAATTTACATACGACGTCAATCTTCCCACGGGAGCACTCGAGGAACCTGCTTCAGATGTGTCAAAATTGTGGAAGCTTTATGTGGACGGATCATCGAATGAGAATGGAGCAGGTGCGGGCATAGTTTTAATCAGTCCTGAATGGCATAATATTCATTATGCGCTTCGCTTCAAATTCCCAGCTTCAAATAATGAAACCGAATACGAAGCACTGATAGCTGGCCTGAAGCTCGCACAGGAAATGAAGGTCGAAGCAATCGAAGTGTATAGTGACTCTCAGCTGGTCGTTTGTCAGGTTAAGGGTGATTATCATGCAAGAGGAGAGAGAATGATGGCCTATTTGAAGAAGGTACAGCAGTTGTTCTTAACGTTCAGCACGTATGACATACAGCTTCTTCCTCGTATTAAAAAGACCCGGGCAGATGCACTCGCTAAGCTCGCTTCATCGTAGTTCCCGTTGAATTTCTTATCTCACCGAGCATCGAGGTCGAACCCCAAGTGATTATGCCAGTCGATGAGGAACCATCGTGGATGGACCCCATAATGCGATATATACAAAACGACGATCTCCCTGAAAATAAAGACGATGCAAGGCGGCTTCGCATGAAAGCGGATCGCTATATCATCCAGGATGAGTAACTTTATCGAAGGAGTTTCAGCTCGCCATTATTATTGTGCGTCAATGATCAAAAAGCACACTACATCATGAGGGAAATTCACGAAGGAATATGTGGGAATCATTCTGGGGGGCAGGCGCTCTCAAATAAGATTCTTCGACAAGGGTATTATTGGCCGACTATGAAGAAGGATACATTGGAATTTGCTAGGAAATGCGACAATTGCCAGCGATTTGCGACTATTCCTAGAAAACCACATGTTCCTTTAACTTCGATGACTAGTCCATTGCCATTTGCTGTATGGGGAATTGATATTATCGGGATACTTCCTTTAGTGCGAGGTGATTTGAAGTATGCGGTGGTCGCAGTCGATTATTTTACAAAATGGACGGAAGCCGAAGCCTTGAGTACCATCTCCGCGAAGAAGATGATGGATTTCGTTTATAAATCTATAATCTGTCGTTATGGTATACCACATACCATAATTTCAGATAATAGGAAGCAGTTCGATTGCGACGAGTTCCGTGACTTCTGTAATAACTTGGGCATCAAAAAGAGCTTCTCTGCTGTTGTTCATCCACAGGCCAGTGGGCAGGTCGAAGCGATAAACAAAATACTTAAGCAAAATATAAAGACAAAGCTGGAGGAGCATAAAGGAGCTTGGCCAGAAGTACTCCCAGAAGTTTTATGGGCTTATCACACCACACAACGAACTACTACAGGAGAGAGTCCATTCTCTTTAGCTTATGGGTATGAAGCGATGATTCCTGTTGAGATTGGTGCGGGTTCCCTGCCGCGATCTATTTATGAGCAAAAACAGAATGATGTGTTGCTGAGAGTTGAACTCGATCTTCTAGAAGAGCGACGTGAACAATCTCAGCTCCAAATTGCATCATACCAACGGCGCACTGCTCGATATTATAATTCCAGAGTAAAGGATAGACATTTTGAAGTTGGAGATCTTGTTCTTCGACGTATTCTACCTAATAATAAAGAGCATGGTGCTGGTGTATTCGGTCCTTCTTGGGAAGGACCTTATGTTATTGATAATGTCATTCGACCTGGAACATATCATTTAGCTCGCATCGGTGGACAAAAGGTCGAGCATGCCTGTAATGCTGAGCAGCTTCGTCGTTATTATCAATAATTCTTCATGATGTCTTCAACAGCCTATTGTATCTTTATTAATATTTAATAATACTTCTTCGGCTATTACTTCAACTCGGTTATTACTTCAGCTATTCTTCATTTATAGTTTTATAGCAGTTTTCGGACACCATAAAACTCGGGGGGCAGTGGGATCAGAATGTTATTTACTACTAGTTTCCTAAGGGACTATGCAAACGTCCATTTAGAGGAGACAGGGTTTTAGATCGTCAAAAGTATCTAAGTCTCAGATCATCGACGTCGACGTATCTGAATCTCCTTAAAATCTTAGGATTTTCTCCTCGCTTCATGCCTCAGCATGTCGTATTATGCAATTTCCCTCATCGAACAGAAAAGTAACTAAGCAAAACGTTCATTGTTTGAAGTGATATATTGCTATGATTTATTTTGACATGGAACTTTTGAAATACAGTTAGAGTTTGCATCACTCGTATTAACTATTTTCTTAAGCGACCTAACCTATCCTAACGCTTAAAACTCGTTTTAAGTTAGTCGGATTTAAATCGCTAAAAGCGTATTGATCAATCACTTATGATTGACTACTTAGTTAAAATTATTATCGTTTCTTATCGCTATTTTGGAGGAGCATAAAAGGAAGGAAGAATATTTATTAAAGCAAAAGAAGTTGTCTATACAGAAAGGGGACAAAGTCCGCATTGTTTAAATAAGAAACAATAAAAAAAAAGACCACTTCATGAGGAAGGGCTCACGCCGTCATCGCCAGCTTTGTTTGTATCCTCCTTCCAGCTCTGCACAAGCTCGACCATATCCTCGCCAAGGATGGAGAAGTCAAAGTCCGGATGCTCGCAGAATATGTTGAAGATGATGGTCGATGAGGCGATGTCACTAGCCTTATCTTCGAGTTCTTTGACCTCGGTCGCTTTGAACTCTTCGATGGCTTTGTGAACCGCCTCGGTGGTTGCTTCTCTCATATGGTCCGGATACTCAGAAACGACCTTCTCGAGCTCTTTGACCTTCTCCTCGAGATTTTCCTTGGCGAGTTTCTCCTTGTTTAGGTCCTCGAGCATATGTTGCTTCTCAGAGTGGAAGTTTGCTCTCTCATCCTCCCAAGCCTTTTCCGAGTTCTCGAATGCTTGACATATTTCATCGACCTTCTCAGCTTTCTCCAAGCATTCGAGAACTGGATCGTGCATCAAGACAGCAGCAGCCACAGTCTAAAAAAAAAAAAATTAAAGTATTATGAAAATCTCCATGTCAACATCAAAAGTGAGAATTAAGAAGCTTACATTGGCCAGCATCCTCATCGCAGATCCGAAAGCGACCTTGGCAGAACGTCGCTTCATTCGCTCCCAACCTTCTTCAGACGTGAAGCGGTCGATGAAGGCTGCGCTCATACCAGCCTTCTCTGGTAGTTGGTTAAGGAGCGCGAAGAGCTCGTCGCCTTTATCTGCCAAGTTCGGTTCCGAAGAGGTAGCAGCCTCGGTAGGGGGTTCTGAGTTGCTCGCTGGCTGAGATGGTTATGGAGGGGGTGAGCTTGCTGGGACGTCCTCAAAGGAGACTTTTCTCTTCTTCGAGCAGTCAACCTTCTCCTTCCCTTTTGATGGCGGCGTACTCTCGGGTGTTTTGTTTTTTGCTATTGACCCGAGAGTTGATGGAGGAGCTCCCAGACCGCTTCCAATGACCATCTCTGTACAACAGAATATGTTAGTGAACGAGGAAACGAAATATAAAGATAATTAGGATAAGCGTGTAATTACCTTCTTCCTGTGGAGCTGGTTGAGGAGCTGGTGGGGACACGGTCTCTGAAGATGAGGGCTCGGAGTGAGGTGGTGTGGCCAGTGCCTTTCTTTTTCTGATCCTAGAGGATGAGGCACCCAAGTCTGTCTTCTTCCTGGGCTTCTTCTTCGAGCTCGCTGGTCTAGAGGAGGTAATCGGGGGGTCTAGGAATGCGGCACCCTTTGGAATCAGACCGCAAGTGACTAGGTTCTTTGTTGTTCCTAGTACCTTCCAGTTAAATTCTTCAACTGGAAGTTCGTTGATCTGATATACTCTTGCGAGCTGATCCCTGGAGAGTCCGGGTCGATTCCTATTATCTGCGATGTCATTGGAATGCGATCAGTATAAAGAATAAATATACAAACAAGACAGTAAATTGGAAGACTACCTACCAGGATTTTGGAAGAAGCTATTAGCTGCATAGCCAAAATGGAAAAATGGATTTTTCTATTTTCCCATGTTGTTGCGAACCCCGTAAATCGTTTTTATGGCTTGATTCGACCACATGCTCGCATAGAAGAAGCCGAGATTTGACGGATTTAATTTCACTTGGTAGAACCAAGCAAATTTCTTAGGAGAAGGGGTTTCTAAACCTAATTTATGACACAAAATATACAAATCTACCATATACCTATAAGTATTAGGGGTCAATTGAAAAGGGACGACCCCATAGTAATCTATGATCGATTTTATGTACAGATGGAGGGGGAGATGCACGCCGCATTTAAGGACTTCCTCAGAAAAGGAAGCGAGTCCACGAGGGGGTGTGTGTGGATGGTTGAACTCCATTGGAAGACGTATGGGGATAGCGATCTTGTAGCTGCTCGCGATTTTGCTAAGTTTGTTCGGTGTGCAGCTCGTTCGAACATTGGTACATGACCAGTTTCCCTCAACGTACTGATAACCAGAAGAAAATGCAGGCGCATTCCTTATGTGTCTGGGCCATTGATCCTGGGGAAGATCGCCTGTTCGAGGACTACTTTGTCTTGCCCCAGTTATTTCTATCTCGGGTTCGGGCTCGAGATAATCCTCAAGGTTAATAGAACTAACACTTGAGCTGGATTCCCCAGAAAAGGCATTTCCTTCCCTAAATAGTTCCTCACTACTAGACATCTGAAAAGAAATACGCAGGGATTCAGATATTGAGGATTTCTACTATGCTAACATTCTGGGTATTTATCCTAAGGTTGCATTAAACAAACAAGTTTATTCCTAAATGGTCTACGGGTTCATCAGAGAGTGTTCGAGCAGTTCATCAGAAAGTGTTCGAGCAGTTCATCAGTAAATGAACTGTCAGTTCAGAAAGAATAAATTAGGGTATCAGACCCTAAAAATTCTTTTCATAGGATCATTTCTAAGTGATATCTAATAATTCTACTCTACAGACTGAAAAAGAGAGAGTATAAGAGGAAAAAATCTCTTGTTTCACTTCGGTGAAATGTGTTTATTCCCAGATTGAAGTTATTTTCAAGAATGAAAGAAATAAGAGAAAACATACTGACCTTTCTTCAGAAGAGGAATGTTTGAGTCGATTCGAAACTTCGTCAGAAAAGAAGCGGTGATTAGAGTGACCTGGGAGATAGAACGGTGCTAGGGTTCTGAGGATTTCTGAAGTTTTCTGAGAGAAACAGTAAAATGAAACAGGATGGGATGTTTTCTGATATTTATAACCGAGGTACCGTTAGATCGCAGCCGTAGATCAGAGAATTTGAATTTTAAATCTGAAGGCTGAAAATTGCGCAGGATTTGATTCTATCCGAAAAGTCAGGATTGTTTAAAATTTGAAAAGATTTGGTTTTAAAAGTGACGGTTGATATCATTAGGCTTCCTCGAATTTCGCTCTTAGCTACACGTGTTCCGTTCTGACAGAAAAAAAGATACGCGTGATCTTGAGAGATGAGATTTGGAATCTGATGGATCTTCGACTACTCAGACCACAGGTTTAAGTTATGACGTCACAAGGTCGCACGGTAATTGGAAGCTCCATTTCATCCTAAAGAACTAATAGAGCTGGGGGGCAATTGTTGTGCGGTCTAAAATCCTAAGGTCGCATGAGGGTTATATGCGACCTCCTCCATGAAGGTTATATGCGACCTTCTCCGTAATGGTTATATGCGACTTCTTCCACAAGTTTTGTGCGACCTTTTCCGTGCAGTTTGCTTTGTCAAACAGGAAACCTGTAAGAAGAGGGAAACACGTAAATGCTATAAAGGAAACCTACAAGAAGAGAGAAACAAGTAAATGCTATGAAAGAAACCTACAAGGAAAGGGAAACTGAAGTATCCTATTTGTGATCAACTAGTTATCCATTTTGAATGATTATCCAATTACATTATCCAGTTGTATAGTTACCTGTTTATACGATTAGAATCCTAGGGACATAAGGTTACCTTTGCCTATATAAGGGGGGCTCTATGTTCCGAAGAAGAATTCCAAGTTTGAGTAATTCAAAGGTTAGAGTATTCCAAGTTTTGGGTAGTCTAAGTTTTTAGTATTTTCAATAGCTTTTCAGTCTTTCCAATTTCCAGACGATATTGTAACCTTGAGTGTTCGTTATTCTTCATAAAATAGTGAGAAAATAGTGGACGTAGGCTCATCTTTTTCGGGGCTGAACCACTATAAAATCCTTTCTTCTTTTTTACTTTGATTATTGATTCAATTCACACAAACCACATCTCTTGATTTTTTCTAAATTTATTGTTGATAAAACCTCCATCAACAGTACAGATCATCAATTAGAAAGGGTTTAGCTGAAAGACAATGGTTGAAAAAAGAATTAATGGAAAATACAAGATTATTATCCATCTTCGGAAAGGGGTTTATATATTCTAATGTTGTGATTGGACTATGGATAAGCTCCTCTGTTTGTTATAGTAACATAGTTAGAGAGTATGTAGAAAGATTGAGTTTGGCATCGTTAGGTAGTATTTTACTATATTTTTCGAATTTTATAGAGAGAAAATTTGAAGAATAATTGGTTATTGTAGAGTAATTTGTTTATTAGTTTGAGATTCTGTTTTCAGTAATGTAGAAATTTTAGAGGTGCATCTTGGTTGTTAATTATGCATATTGGAAGTATGGGCATGAATTGAGGTAGTTAGTATTTTGGTAAGACTCCATTTAGATTTAGTTATGTAAGGAGGGGTCGTAAGCAGGGTGCTGGTCTTGTAGTGGCTAGACTGATTACGTGTGCAGGGGATTAGGACTCGGTACTTGGTTAGGTAGTTATTCAGGCATGGAGTTTGTTAGAGAGAAGTGTCTTGAAGGCAATAGTAATCAGAATAAAAAGAGAGAGGGTTGAGGAAGCAAGTGAGTTAAGAAGGTAGTGGGTGATTTTTTGGAGAGAGACATACATATGAAATTACCTATCATTTTCCTGTAATTATGTTGGTTCAGCCCATAATAGTATCTACTTCCTTTTCCTTTAATAAAGTCATGCATTTCTATTTTGATTGTGTGGATGCATCCTACCATGGTTGTGGTAAGTGGCGTGTCCACATGCTTATTTTTAATTGTTATAATTTTGTGAATTGTAGAGTTGTAAAATACCTCGTAAGGCTAAGAGAAAGATAAGAATGAAATGTGAGGGCCCATCTTGTAGTGAAAGAAGACCTCCAAAGAAAATCAACCAGTGGGTTAATTATTAGTGAGTGAAAATGCATTTACTACTATGTTATAGTCCTAACACAGTCTACTATAAAATAAAAACCTTATATATTGTTGTTGTTGTCGTAAATATAGTAGAAAGAAATTTATAGAGTTCAAAGAGAAAAATCCTGAGAAGAATGTTAAGGAGGTAAAGAAATAAACTTTAAGTAACGTATGTTGAATATTGTGGTTTTTGTATACAGAGTTGTAAAGAGATGGGTGTTGCATTTAAGAAATTGCCTCTAACTGAGAAGGCCAAGTGTGGAGTCTTTCCTTGTAATGAACCAAGCATTGTTTGTGGTAGAGTAATTTCTTTGATGAATTTGTACCCAATACCAACAATAAAGGATCTACAATTAGGGGATCAAGGAAGGTACAGTAGCGTTGCTCTACAGAAAAAGTTTACTCTGTAATAGGCACTTTGACTGAAGAATAATGGACCGCTATAGAAAATTATGGTTTTGGATCGTTTCTTAAAATGGAGTCACCATTTGTTAAGAGTTCATTGATATCCTACTTAATAGATAGGATTGATACAGATGCGAGGACGTACATGGAAGAATATATTTGATAAAAAAAAGTTTTTAGAAGTGGTAATGGGAGTAGTGGGTGGTGGTGAAGAGATAGTACCTTATGATGATATAGAGATAAATCCTATGAGGGATGAGATTGTAGGCCCTAATTGAAGGATCGTATCAAGCGATCTTGTAGTTGAGTTGAAGAAGTCAAAGTTTAGGGAGGACCCCTTTTTTATTAGGTTTGTTCTGTTGGTCATTGGTACCATACTGTGGCCAACTTCTGGAGCTTTTGTGAACACCAATTATGTGTCTCTCTTATGCGATGTGAATAGTATTCACAATAAAAACAGGGCTTCTAGATGTTAGACTTCTTGATGGCCTCTATAACTGGATTCAAAAAGCACTTGACCACGTACATGCCCGAATGCACTCTCTTTTAGGTAATATATATTAATTTTGGTCACAATTTTTATTTTTATCGATGTCTTTGTAGGTTTAGGATTACTTTAGTAGAAGAACTTTGTATTGTTTGTTAATGTTAACCACATGTAAATAAAATTTGTAGCTGATGTATTTCCATAACATTGATTGGCACATTGGTTATGTCAATAGATCGGTCCTCGGCATTGCATTTTGGTTAGCAGCTAATGTAAGATAGGTAGTGAGATCCATCAAATGGGCTGGTGGATATGAAAGCATGATGGTAATGGGCTGATCATAATAATAAGTTGATTGTTATGTTTAGAAACTTCTGATATGACATTAGATTTTAATTTTGTAAAAATTATAATAACATGATTAATTGTATTTGGTGCAGCTTCGTATAGGAGATACAGTCCCTCCTATTGCAAGTATTGGTAATAGAAACTCAGGCCTAACAGATTCGCATTCTACCCCCATGATTAGCTATACTATAGTCCAATGGTACCCAATGCTGCCCCTATGATTTTAAAGCAGAGGTTAGTCATCTAAAAGCTGATGTTATTACCGATGTGAGGCATGCAATGACTAAAACTATTGATATCTTTCAAGCAAAGGTGACCGATATTGTTCGAACCCAGCTGGAAGGTTTGAAGACTGAAATAATGAAGGATTTATGGAAGAAATCTATGATGTTACGGACCTATTTAAGACTGTGGAAGACTTTTGTCATCATGGGGACATTGATAGTGGCGAGGATGAGGATGAAACTAAAGATGAAAGTGATGACGGAGGATAGGAAAGCGAAGAAAACTTGGATTTTGTTCCTGACATGGTTACTGGCACTGTGCCTACCCCAGTGCCTGCTACTTTGGCTAACAGAGTGCATGCCAAGGACAGTGTACATGCCAGGGTGCCTGTCGGTGTTCATTATAGGGAGCTTGACATGGTGCCTCAAAGTGTGCCTACGAGGGTACCTAAAAGTGTGGTTGCCAGGTTTAGTGCTAGTGTGCCTACGAAGGAAATGGAAGTAGAACCTGAGCCCTCAACTCATAATGTCGATGTTCCAGTTATCTTTGGTGAAGTTTTTGAGCCAATTATTATGGAAGAAAATGGTTATAGTGAGAAAACAAGATATGAGAAAAAAAGAAATGAGAATACTGATAGTCTTTCACGCATTAGTTAGTATGAGAAATCACTAAAGAGGTTTATCAGTAGTAAAGCTTGCAGTGTTGGTCCGTTTAGTCTTCGATTTCCTGTGGAGGAGAGTGACTTCGAATTGGCTGAATATATTTTTGATTAAACTCGGAACATGAGGTATTTTCTTGAGTCAATAAGTTTGAGTTTGAATGGACTTGCCTGTTCTTTTAATTATGTATAATGTATGACTTTGATTGTTTAATATGTTTAGTTAGTACGAGAAATCACTAAAGAGGTTTATCAGTAGTAAAGCTTGCAGTGTTGGTCCATTTAGTCTTCGATTTCCTATGGAGGAGAGTGACTTTGAATTGGCTGAATATATTTTTGATGAAACTCGGAACATGAGGTATTTTCTTGAGTCAATAAGTTTGAGTTTGAATAGACTTGCATGTTCTCTTAATTATGTATAATGTATGACTTTGATTGTTTAATATGTAGTGATGTACTTTCGTGTTATGGGAAATTGGAGCTTAGCCATAAAACGCTTAACTATATAAAGCCAGATCATGACATTGATAAACAGGTAGGTTATATTGACATCATAACTATCCTGATTAAGTTGAGTATTTTTTAATTTTGCCTAGAATTTTTAGTTAACTTTATTTTCTTCTCTTTTTCTTTTGTTAGATCCTATGTTGCTACTCACAGATTCTGACTCCGTCGAACGTGCTCGTTCACATCCGAAGCCAGCAACTTGGTTGTACATGCCAACACAGATTTCTATAAGTATAGTAATAGTCATATATGTATGTAACAGTGCATTATATGATCATTACTATGATAATTGCATTGTTTTTCTATCAATGAATTTGCAGCAAAATTATTTCGGACCAACAATGATCATTAGTCGATATGCTAGGGAATAAGACTAGAAGCAGAGGTATCTTGGTGATTTAAATGCTTGTGAACATATAATTATCACAACTTTCTATACGTTGCACTGTGTACTTATGTTTGAATGTGTTACCTAAATAAATAACTATCTGTACACTCTGTACCAATTCTAAATATTGTAATTCATAAATTGAAAGTTGTATCGTAGATTCTAGTGCCAGTACATTGTACTAAATGGGCGACATATGTGTGAAATCACGGCTAGTGGAGATTTGGGACTCTGTCAATAAAAAGGGATAGACCCGTGTGTGAGTTCATTACAAAAAAAATGGTAATGAAATCTAATTTAACTAATATAATTGTGAGAATGTTATTTTTGGCTGTCGATACTTGTCTCGTCCTTTTAGGAAAGTGAGCTAATTATGGCCGTATATAGAAATGATTATAATGTCTACATATTTTTCTTGGATTGAAGCTGGGGACCTTGGATACTTTGTTGTGCCTAGATACAAAGATTGCTTTTGGTGATGGATGCTGGTTTGCTAATTTTGAAATTCAATACGTTTTAGGAATGTCGACCCAGGAGAATAGAAAAGACTGTAGTGTGTTTGTGATGAAGTACATGAAGGCTTTAAGTTTGGGAAAATATAATTGCTATGGGTAATTCGTTACAATTCTTTGCTTTATAATTTAATGATTTTAATTTATTTGTATGGGAATTTAGATTAGCTAAGATCTATTTTCCTTTTAAACATATGCCATCTTACCTTGTATACTGTGTACTACAGTTCTGACCACAGGATGAGCGTCTACGGATAACACTGGAGGTCATTTGACACCTACTAAATACTCTCAAGGATTTAGGATCAAGTGAAGTCGAGAATTTTATAACTTTTTGTAGGAACAGTGAGAGTATTAAGTAATTGGATTGCAAGATGGCAAGTGCTTCCTCAAGTATAGTGTGTAGCCCATCCAAATCCCTGAAGATCAAAGGTTCTCCACCAAAAAGGCGAAGAAGAACATGATTTCACTATCGATTGTAAAACTAGACACGCACCAAAAAATATACGCATCCCAAAATGCACTGCTTATCTGCCAATGATGATGGCAATTTGTTTCTTTTTTATAGAACTATATATTTAGGTTATGGATAGCATAGAGAAAACTATATTAGTAGCTATCTGAACTTAGGTAGATAGGAGGTGATGACCATCTTCAATAGCATGTTATGTCACTTTAAATGTGGTTAGACTAATAGAGATACCACTTTTTTGGTCACTTTGTGGCTTAAATTATGACTCTAATATTCGCAAGGATAGCTGTATTGCTTATCTTTGATAGACATACCTAAAGTCTAGATTGAATATATGTGAACATGTGTTTTCCCAATAAGTCTGTATGGATAAATAAGCATAGTTGGGTGGGTTTGTTAGTGATGGTAAGGTGATAGCCTTGTTTTAGTCTTACACATGGTCTCAAATACTTAATCCAGTAGTTGATATAGGCTCAGTGAAAAATGGATGCATTTGGTATGAACTGTGTGGTATATGGTGATTGTTTGTGGGTGAGGTTATTTAAAAAACCAAGAATATACAATCAGTGTCTATAATTAATTGTGACTTATACTTAGTACAAACTTGTGTTACGTTATTTAAAAGTACTAGACAATAATTATATAATAAGTTCATCTAAATGTTAGATCAAAGAAACCATTTTAGGCAGTCAAAAGAACATTACCTATGCCTTTTTTGGATGGGCAGCAAGTACCACATCCTTTCTAGGTAACAACTCTTAAATTCAGCTTGGATGTAAGGGGATCTAAGTCACAGATGCCCCAAACACTGTGAACAGTCATATTAGGCCTCTATATATATATATTTAGGCCTTTGTCTTTGAGGGTCAGAGAGCATTAATACCCATGCTTATTAAACAAATGGATAATGTGCCTTTATTTTATGGTCCACTATTTTACGGGCCATGTACAAAACTTAGCTTATTATTATAATTATGCGACAAAAGAGGGAGATAGCTTAATACTATAGAGCTCCTAGTTTGATTATCATAACTAGTACAACATGGTTCTTCTTTTATTAAAGCTAAATAAATAGCATGATGAAAAGGAAAAGAAGCAAACACATTGCAAGTGAAATTCTCAGTAGTTTACACAATGATTTCAATTTACGAATTTCTATTTCTTGTTGTTTAAACCTCTTTAACAATCCAATTATTACATCTGATGATCATTGGGACAGTCTCTTATTTCTCCAAAGGAAAAACCCACATCCTTTTTCCCTTGTAGTCCTCTACAATAAGAAACTAGTTTGGGTTAAGCAAAATTGTTCATATTTCTTATTCTATGCTAGTTTGAGTACTAAAATACATATGTTCAACAATACATAAATAAGAACTTACAAAACTAGGACATCCGAAGAACTGGCGACTTGGGTTTTTCTTAGTCCATGACACCCTACATATAGCCAACTAACCACAATGGCAATTGGGTTGAACTTGTTCGGATGATCCACTCCTAGAACTGTGAGTTGAAGTTTCCTTTGAATTTTGCTATATAATTAGCCAAACATAAAATGACTTTGAAATAGATGTCACAATTTTTAAATTACTTTTTCTATTCTAATAACAGTGTCCAATATGTAGAGCCAATATTAAACTTAGTCATATGTGAATAGGTAACTATATGTAATTAACCAATTATTTGTCATCAGTCCTTACTATTTTAGTTTTGTGGTTCTAAGATACACTAATGATCGGAAAGAGCATTGAATTTTTTATAATTTATATTATATTTTAAACATTTCTTACTTCAAAATATAAAGATACTAAAGCATATCCGAGAAAATTAAAAGAAGCATTAAACTAAAATTTAGTGAAGCCAAACATCCAAGGCATTTAAATAAATCCTACATAGATAAACATGGTGTACACCAACTAAAATAAAAGTAGTCTTAAAACTAGTTTTTTCCTACTTCTTCCCATCTTCTCCACCCTTAGGGGGCACCCCACTCTTTGAACCAACTCTCCTTAAGGTTGGCCAATTCTTTGTGAGTAGCTACCTTCTCTCCCTCGTAATTCTATAGTAGTCCTTCACTATAGTCTTGCCTCCTCTTATACTCTAAAGCTCTTCCCAAGTCTCCTTTTCGAATGGCAGTATCCACCCTTTGTCGATCGATAATTATGTCTCTGTATAGTGGTTTCCAGTATCCTAATTTGTTTGGCATAGTTGCTTATATCTTCTTTCGAAGGCGTCCCCGCCATGATTCTTTTAGTTTTAAGTTATATGTGAATTATGAAAGATTTATGTATTTCTATTAAGACTAATGACCAATTTCAGAAATAATAGACCCTTATATACTTGAGATTCTTTCCAAATTGATAATAATCTACCTAAGAAGATTAAACGTCTACTACTAATATCTATGTGATAATAATTGGTCGGTTGTGTGTCTAGATTTATAGATCTAATGGCAGTATTAATGATATATATTTAACCATGTGAGGGAATACTAGGAGTCAGACCATCAGGAAGAAAGTAAGTGTAAAAAGTGAACTTACCTATTGTTTTAGTGAGCGGTTGAGCAAGAAATGACAATGAACCTCTCCTGATTTATCGAATGAATCAGTGTTAGACATGGTACTTGCTTATTAGTGTACTCACACCTTATGAAGATAGTAGGATTTAGTAGTAGAGTTTGTGAAGCTCCTTACAAATCAACACTACTAAGGGAATTGGGATATGTACTGGTTACAAACCCTAGGAACAGAACTGAAAACAATTATATATGATGGATGAAGATTGTATAAATAAAAAGTATTATATAATTTATAATTTATATTAAATATGAAATTAGAAATTACAAAATTAACATTGATCTATTTATTTTTTGTTTTAATAAACTTTAGCTTCAGCGGCTTAATGTCCTATTTGGGCACCTTTCATAAGTATATTATTTCCATATTTCGCATAGTGCTTCATCTCATAAAGCATACGGCTACCAAAGTTATTATTCATGGGAAACCATTCCAGTATAAATTCATAGGACTTTACAATTAAGAACGACTGTTGATATTTTCTAGGGATATGAATATCATCACCTATGTGGGCTAGTTGTAAGTTATCTACTATTTTATTCGAATGAGTACAATGTCTGATCCACTATATAGCTTGTGTACTGAATGGGGTATGTATAGACTTACCCAATATAACATTAGTGTTTGCTTAAAGCCCATTTACCTTTTTGATAGCATAATATTAAAATTACACAAATGTTTTACATCCTAATGAAGTTTTAAATAATTATAAATGGATTAATTTCGGAGACATTTTTACAATTTTATTAAATCTAAATCTTAACAAATGTAACTGTATATCATTATATAATTATAAATTCATGTATTTCTTTTCCTACCACTACTTGTGATTAACTAACAAAATATAAAAATTGTTATAAAAAATGAACCGACTACTTCTACTAAGGATGAAGTTTATTTAAATTATTTCACCATTTAGTAATATACATTTTCCTACAGAGCATATTTATTTCTACCATAGCCTTCATCTTAATTTGTCAATCACGTAACATACTTTGGATACGAATAATCTTTTGAAGCTGATGAGACGGAACCATACTGGTCAAGCTTCATAGGGTTCATATCGGGTTACTATAGATGTCGTAGGTATTATAATAACCTACTAGCCTATGTCTAAGTTTATTAATTTTTTTGACAAAAATTGTTAAATTTTGGATGCAGTTAAAGCCCAGCATACAGATTGGGAAATGTAAACTCTACCCAATAGGTGTCTAATTTGAAGCCTTTTACCAGTTCCATTAACATTCATCTTTTTTGTCACATTTTACCTAGCAAACAGTTAAATTGTGCCAAGTAGGTGAAGACAACTTTATATCTAGGTTTTGACCAAAATATAATCAACATTATTTCGACAAAAGTCAAAATAAACCAACAACATATTCAATAAATGTGTTTACTAATTAAACAATTAAAATGGTACTACAATCTTATACTACTTAATTGGCCGTGTCAATTAACCTCTTCATGTGTAATAAATTACTAAAAGTGAGAACCAAGTTACCTACTATCTAATTAAGATACTCAATCAATAAATGTATTCACTAATTAAGCAATTAAATGGTGCTATAACATTATACTACTTAATTGGCCTTGTCAATTAACCCCTTCATGTGTAATAAGCTACTAATAGTGAGAATCAAGTTTATCTAATATCTAATTGAGGTATTTAGTCAATAAATGTATTCATTAATTAAGCAATTAAAATGGTACTACAATCATGTACTACTTAATTGGCCATCTCAATTAACCCCTTCATGTGTAATAAGTTACTAAAAGTGAGAATCAAGTTACCTAATGTCTAATTAAGGTTCTTAATCAATAAATGTGTTCACTAATTAAGTAATTAAAATAGTACTACAACATTGTACTACTTAATTGGTTGTGTCAATTAACTCCTTCATGTGTAATAAGCTACTAAAAGTGAAAATTAAGTTACCTGATATCTAATTAAGGTACTTAATCAATAAATATATTCACTAATTAAGTAATTAAAATGGTGCTACAACCTTGTACTACTTAATTGGCCGTATCAATTAACCCCTTCATGTGTAATAAGCTACTATAAGTGAGAATTAAGTAATCTAATATCTAATTAAGGTTCTTAATCAGTAAATGTGTTCACTAATTAAGCAATTAAAATGGTGCTACAACCTTGTACTACTTAATTGGCCGTGTAAAGACAGACCTCAAAAAAATTTATTACCCTAACCGATTGATACACAAGTTGCCACCAAATTGTCCTTATTCGAAGAAGACAGTTAAAGTGGTCTTCATTAAGAGGTCATTGGCTAATGCCCGAAAAGTGTTTTCACTCCAAGAAAAATGTCACATCAAGTATTTTTTTTTTTTGCCCTACAAGACTTATTGAAATGAATAAAAGCTACTCTTACAGGTCAATGGCTTGTCTATTCCCTTAGATTATGGAGCCACACCTATGTCCATTGGTAGCATTGTTTACAGGGCAACTATTGATAGTAAATTAGTCTCTTGGACTCATTTTTGATCACTGCCATTGCAAGATTTTACCCTATATGGCTATACTCTGCTATGTTTAGTCTATTCATATAGGGATTTGATTCCAAAGTAAATGCTTCAAAGTTTTTTTATTTCGACCTAGGGATAGACCATACAAATCACACCGGATACTAAAAGCACACTTTTCAATATATGAGAATAAGGAAATAGTTGTCTTTCTTAAAATAAGAATAAGGAAATAGTTGTCTTTCTTAAAATTTAATCAGTAACAAATATATTTCAATTAGGTTGTCATGTCCTAGTTACGAATAAGTGATGCACTGTATTTTCTTGTCTCAAAGGTTTGAGTATATCAAAGTTGTTTATCTTTTCTAATCCAAAATATCACGAGAGGCTAAGAGTTTTTCTAGAATGATATTACAAATAAGATTATTGAGGACTATACAAGGTAGCCTGAAGGAATATTAGGAAGAAAAACGTCACTTTATATTATAAACGTACTATCATTGTATCTACTAACAAGCTACTAATATTTTCACTTGTTGATTAGGTCAAACCATGGCAGGACTGAATCACAATAATTAGAAAAAATTTAGAGCAGGACCAAGTGACAATAACTATAACAAATTTAGTGCAACTAGAAATATGATTATGTATCAAACATGCGCTCAAATGATGGAACAACTTTAGGGGGAGCAACAAATTCGGGATAAGGCTAATCAAAAACTCAACAAACTGTTACATCTATTTTTTGATCTATTGGACGAAATTAGGAAGGTAGACAACTAGAATGTAAAAGCTGAAGTGAAATGTATAAGTGCGAGTGTCTAATGATAAGTGCAATAAATACAATGGATTGTATAAGAAGCTAAGACATGTTTTTTCATATGCGATTCACTAATAATGAATGTGTTTACTATGAAAATCTTGTGTATCATCTCATATAAATGTGGTTAGTATGATTATGGTGACTACCATAAGCTTATTAGCTTATCATTGTGCAAGAACTGTGTTTAGATTAATCACTTTGCTTGATCTATTTTTTTATTCACCATTCTAGCTCATTTTAAGTAGTATATATAAGCTTTATTGATTATTCAGATATTTGCCCATACTCTTTTAAGCAACGAACATATGCAGAGAATCTATAAGGCGTGTTAAAAGCAACATACTAAGCTGTCTACTCCCATGAATCAAGGATAAAAAGATAATATGGATTTGTCATTGGGATATAGATGTTTCTATACTAGTACTTAGTTGTGGCACTTCCTAATGGTTCTTAGCATACAAGTGTACCATATATTCTCAAGGCCAGTTTTTAAAAAATAATCAATCTTTATTGTCAACTTTCTTTGTACCAATACAATATTATATTCTAACTATAGAATAAATTTTTAAAAGAAGTAGTAGCTTGGTAACTTGTCAAATTTCACCTTTGAAAAAACTATAAAAGTATATCAAAGCACTCATCAACAATCCTCATTGTTATATTGTAAATAGCATATTCATCATCATTTTTCCTAAAGTCTATTGTCTAATATAGCTTTTTGTGTTCTGATGGAGAAAGAAAGTGAAGTGGCTAACTTGAAGAACAAAAGATGCAAAGTGGCTGAGCCAAATATGGATAAGTGCCCCAATTACAAGAACACAAAAGAGGCCATGGACAAATGGGTGATGATCTACTAAAATCAAATAGTAAGCTTACTTGGCTAAGTGAAGACATTTACAAAGTCGAGAAAAAATTAGACGAGGCTAAGGTGGAGTTGACCAAGATGTCTCAAGATTTGAATAATTTAGGATCTAGTTAACCAACATGCTTTTCCTTTTTACTAAAATATTTTACATTTCTCAAAATCTAAAGAATTTCTTGATCCTTGCCAAAATATGCTTCATGTTGTATTAATTTTAATTATAGTAACAATGTACCAATTTGTCTATGTAGTGTACCATATGTAAAATAATTTAAATTATGACCTACATTAATAGGCTATTAGACACCTATATTGGTATGTACCTTTGACCTATTTCATGTTAAAATATTGTATCAAATCCAATTAATAGCATATTTGTTGTCAAATGTATTATGGACATTGTGCAAATGAATTTACTAAATCTAATTGTGTGAAAGTAAGAAGAGGGTATATGTCCTAGATATTGTTTATTTCTAACCACATAAAGGTACTGAAAAATTAGTTTATTTTTTTAACGTTTTAATGAAAAAAGTACATATTCTCTTTCGGTACCATTACTTACAATGTTTACCAATTCATGATTTGTCAATTTTTATTCTTCATGTAAATGTTAGAACTAGTCATGAAAAAGTCCACATACTAGAGTAGCAGGGTGTAGTTTGTATTTTTATGCAAATACTTAAACTCACATCAACCTAGATCTCAACCCTATTCACTTAATATTACTTAAATAAAGGTTTTCCTACTTCTTATGTAAAGCGAAGTGAAGTAATAGAACGCCATCATACTCATTAGCCTTAGTGAAAATATCTTCATTATTTAGTATATAACACTAGTCATAGAATCCTCCTGGTCTAAGATGACCAATCATTTGAATAGGGTCTTGTTCATTGAAGAAACTACCCAGGATACAATAATAAATAGCCGTAACCATATCTAACTGATGAATTGCGGTACTCCAAATAACTCAACGAAATATGTGACTACTGGCTCCTCTTCTTAGAGTCGCCGTCTCTGCAGTTGTTCCATGGAAAGGTGTCAAAATTGTGTGCTACTAGAAGGCATGCTCGAAGTTGATAGGAAAGCTAGATGCATATGCAGCCGCAACTCGAATGAGGCTAAGGAGAAGTTCCCTGATATAGGAACCACCTTGTTCAAGATTGCATAGCTACTTTACGAAGTAAATGAAGACCTTTGTAGCTTCGATAACTATATGGATGGAGCTATTAATTCTTCCACCAATGACCCTAATATACCAAATGTCATCAGGCTTGAATAATTTATTCACTCATAGGACATCCGAGTTTCCTCAAAGTAGTGCTAGTTTGTTAGGTTCATTTTCAACTTTTGAAACCCATTAAACATGCATTTAGTATTGTTGTTTAGTTAGTTTACGTGGTCTTAGAGTGGAGACATTTTGTTCAGCACAATATCTCTTAGGGTTTGACTATCAATGTAGAAGCTAATATTTTTTTCCTTTTTATTTATGTTGTAGAAGATTCTCTTCATATTATGTACCTAGTAACCCCACTATTGGATGCCCATACAATATATATGGTACTGGTTGTTTGCTTTTTAGTATCGATCCTTGTCTGCCAATTTTATTACATTTATCACTTTTTCTGTTCATTTATAATGCTTATATTAAACAATAGATAGTTGGCATAATAAAAAACCCAGTGTAACACCCCCTAGTTTAACCATATTGTCATATACAGTTAAATTATGGAGTATTATTCTTTCTTAAACATTATCTTTGGTTTAAAAAAAATGGGCAAAATTTGAAATTTGCAAAAATTTTGGACAAAAGCAAATGCATGGCATTTCTTGTTAAAAGTGTCTTCACAAAATGTACAATCAAAAAAGGGTTTCATCAGTATATTTTGCCATCAACAGTAGTATTTACATTTCACTAAAATATCTCAAAACAAAATTGTCATCCATAGGTCGAGCTCGTCTATATCTGTATGATCATAGTGACAAAAGACAAATTAAGCAACTAGCTAGTAAATATCAAAATGTGCCTCCTCATCTGCATCACAAGACTAAAATGAGCTATAGCTCAGTAAGTAAAAACTATGTATGCTTATGAATGCTTTAAAATCTCATAAAGTTTCCATTGTACCCTTTTCTTTCTTAAGCATTTGAGTCCATGCATTTTTCTTAAAAATTATTCTTAGTTGGGCCCCTTAGTAGATTACTTGTCCTATAAGTCGATAGGTCGTGATAACATTAGGCGGAAACTCTAGCCAAGAGTAAAAATAAGGTGCGACCGTCGTGTGAGGTTTTTGAAAACTCCTTTCCTCATCAAAGGGGCATCACATACCACGCTAATATTGTCCCGCTTCAATGAGATACATCATAAGATCCGCAAATCCTGCTTCAACGGGAGAGTCTGCATTAACAGACTTACCTATCCAACTTCGACAGACTAACAATCATCATTAAAACTTATCTTATAAAATTGGTACAATGGTACTCACTTTCAAAAACTCTTATAATAAAACTCTCCATTTGCATCTAAGACGTGCCATGCACATGTCATTTCATAACTTTCAGGAATAAGTAAGTTTCACATAAAAACATCTTTCGAATAGTTCTTGTGATGCAATTGTAAGTCTTTACTTATCTCGTGTCCTGAATAAGAATTGATAGTGGAAAGAGTCAATATCCTCTTTAAGCCTATTCTAAGCTAGCTTAGTGCAACTAATTATGAATTAGTATTCTGAATGCCACCTCATGCTTACCTAGAGCCGAAAAATAAAATACTATAAATGAGTCCTAGACATTGAATCAAGCCTATTTGACATGTTAAATACAGTGAATTCAGCCCCGAAATGCCTGAAAATTACATTTTATCGAAAAACTACTATTTGGCTAAATTATCAATAAGTACGATCTTAATGCATATGCATATAGTATTGCTTTTATAATTATATTCTTTGTTCTTTTAGCACACCGAGCTCTCTCTCTGAGGGTAGTGAATCTTTACACTGCATTGGGACACTTCGATAATCATTAGTGTAATAACATATATTTAAATGCACATAACATAATGAGTAAGCGTGTTACAATGAAAGTTGTATTAATAACTTCTAGATGCCTAATATGCAATTAGAACATATTTATTATTGCCTTAATATGCATGTGAGAATCTTGGGCACCAAAATTCTCATCTCCTTATAAAATTTCATCCTTGAAATTTTCTTACCCAAATAGGTGTGGATACTTAGTTTTCATTTCTTCCTCTCTTTCCTATGTGGCTTCTTCCACTTTATGGTCCTTCCCACAATACTTTGACCAAAGGAATTTTCTTGTTTCTAAGTTCTTTTTCTTTTGTATCTAAAATCTTCACTAGATGTTCTCATAACCCACGTCTTGACTTAGATCCAATTGCTCATAATTCAGAACATGTGAAGGATTTGAAATGTACCTTCTTAAGATAGAGACATGAAATATATTGTGTACATTCGACAATGAAGGTGGCAAAGCGAGTCTATATGCAACGTCTCTAACTTTGTCGAGTATTTCAAAAGGACCTACATATCTGGGACTTAGTTTTCCTTTCTTTCCAAACCTCATTATTCCTTTTATTGGGGCAACCTTCAGAAATACTTTATCTCTAATGTCAAATTCTAGTTTTCTTTTTTGAGGATCTGAATAATGTTTCTATCTACTTTGAGCAGCTAGTATCCTTTTTCGAATCTTTTCTACTGCCTCATTTGTCTCTCTTATTAATTTTGGACCCAGAAATTTTCTCTCCCCCATCTCATCCCAATGAATAGGAGATTTGCACTTTCTTCCGTACAATGCTTCATATGGAGGCATTTCAATGGAAGCTTGGTAACTGTTATTGTAAGCAAATTCTATAAGTGGCTGGTATTTGTTCCAAAATCAATGGAAATCCAACACACAAGCTCTGAGCATATCTTCAAGGGTCTGTATAGTCCTCTCTGATTGTCCATCAGTTTGAGGATGAAAAGTTGTACTAAATGCCAATTTTGTACCCATTAGCTCTTGAACACTCTTCCAAAATTTTGAAGTAAATCTAGAATCTCGGTCAGAAACGATAATTTTTGGAACACCATGTAGTCTCATAATCTCCTGGACATATAACCGAGTAAACTGGTCCAAGTTATAGGTTATTCTAATAGGAAGGAAATGAGCTGATTTGGTATATCTATCCACAATCACCAAAATAGCATCATGTCCCTTAGTTGTCTTAGAAAGTCTAACAACAAGATCCATAGCAATCTCTTCCCATTTCCATTGGGGTATGTTCAAAGGTTTTAATTTCCCAGCAGGTCTTTGATGCTCAGCTTTAACTTGCTGGCACGTGAGACACTGCTCTATAAACTCAACCACATCTTTCTTCATACCAGGCCACCAGTAATACACCTTTAAGTTCCTATACATCTTTGTAGTACCAAGATGCACAGAGTAGGGAATGGTATGAGCTTCTATTAATATCTCTTTTCTAACAATTCCACCAGGCACACACAATCTATTTTCATATCTAATTACACCATTACTAGAAATCTAGAAGGCCATCTTCTTTCCGAATTCTATCTTACTCTTTAAATTCATCATATAAGGATCCGTATTCTGGCCTTGTTTGATTTTCTCTAAAATTTTTGGTTGAAGAGTAAGAGCTGCGATTCTTTCTGTTAAACCTGTAGGCACAATCTCTAACTCTAACTTACATAAATCCATTAAGAGATGTTTCATATCAACATGCTTAACAGTCATAGTAGGCAATGATTTCCTTCTTAGAGTATCAGCAATCACATTGGCTTTTCTTGGATGATAGTTAATCTCACAGTCATAATCTTTTACCAGGTCAAGCCATCTTCTTTGTCACATATTCAATTCTTTTTGGGTAAAAAAGTACTTAAGACTCTTGTGATCTGTGTATATCTCACATTTCTCCCCATAAAGATTGTGTCTCTAAATTTTTAGTGCAAAAACAACTACTGCTAGCTCTAAATCATGAGTAGGATACTTCTTTTCATATTCCTTCAATTGCTTAGAGGCATAAGCAATGACTTTGCCATTTTGTATCAAAACATATCCTAACCCATTCTTCGAGGTATCACTATAAATAAAAAATCCTCCTGATCCCGATGGTATTGATAGTATAAGAGCTATTATCAAACGATGCTTCAATTCCTCAAAACTCCTTTCACAATTTTCGTTACAGTGAAACTTTACATTCTTTCTTGTTAAATGAGTCAATGGAGAAGTCAACTTCGAGAAACCTTCAACAAAACGTCTATAATAACCCGCTAACCCTAAGAAGCTATGAATCTCAGAAATATTTGTAGGTCTCAACCAATTATTCACAGCTTCAACTTTTGTTGGATCCACCGAAATACTATTTTTAGAAATCACATGACCAAGAAAGATAACTTTCTCTAAGCAGAATTCGCTTCTTAAACTTAGCATACAACTGCTTTTCCCTAAAGATTCTCAATATTGTCCTTAAATGTTCCATATGCTCCTCTCTTGAGTGTGAGTAAATATCGTCGATGAAAACTATAACGAATTTATCTAGGAAATCCTTAAACACTCGATTCATCATGTCCATGAAAGCAGCTGGGACATTAGTTAATCCAAAGGGCATTACTAAAAACTCATAGTGACCATATCTGATTCTTAAAGTTGTTTTTGGAATATCTTCTTCCTTAATTTTTAACTGATGGTATCCTGATCTGAAGTCAGTCTTTGAAAACACAGAAGCTCCTTGTAGTTGATTAAACATATCATCAATTTTGGAATGCAGATATTTGTTTTTGATTGTTACCTTATTCAATCAATACAAAACCTCATAGTCCCATCTTACTTCTTTACAAACAAAACCGGAGCACCCCATGGTAAGAAGCTTGGGCGAATAAAACCTTTGTAATACCAAGTCTATCCTATAAGATGATTTTTGTTTTTCATATGTTTTAAATCTATGGTTATGATAAGTGAAACAGTTATGCACTAACAAAATTTTTGTGAATACGGTTGCATTGGAATACGCACAAGAAAGCCAAGTTAGACTACGTACCTAATGAGAAATAAATTTTCATGCATTTGCATTTATATGTGATTGTTATAATAATATGATTAATTTGTATCTATTATTGATTTAAGTGAATTATTCTAGTAATTATTGTTGTTTAAATCTTAGTCTAGTTGTTTTTAGAGTCCAAATAATTTGATAACAAACTTATATATATATGCTTAAGTTTTAATAAAGCACACATCATCTATATGATTAAGTATGTCTATTGTTATTATTATTATTAATAGTGTTGTTATTATTATTATAATGATAAAATAAGTATGTCATGCGTGAAGTTTTGATTCCATAATTTTATTTTTTTTATGTATTTATTAATATATAGATTTTATTTTATTATGTTACTTGTTTATAGATTTGGTTAGTATTTACTTATTATTACAAAATAAATAAATAAAATTCTAATTTAGTCCTAAGTTTTCCACAACTTGATGAAACCTAACAATAGGTTAATACTTTAATTTTTAAAAAAAAAAGAAGAAAAAGGAAGTGATACGATTAAAAAAATACGTTGATTGATTTTTTTTAAAAAAAAAAGAACCCTAAGCCGAAAACCTATATATATATATTTCTCATAAGAATACAATTAACCCTCCTCCTAAATTTTTCTACCTATCTTTCTCTCATAGTTGTTCAGAGTATTTGTGATTTTCAAGAGTTTTTGCTTAGTTTTCTTCAATTTTCAATAAGAAGGTAAATATTTAAAAACACTATTTTCATTGAGTTTATTGTTTTCGCTGCTGTTAGATCAAAATTCAACCTATGATATCTAGGGTTAGAATTTTTTTTATAACCTAAAATTTTAATAACTTGTTTATTTATATATTAGATTATATATGGAAATTTTTATGATCATAGGGGTTTATTTATATTCGTTATTAAATTTTTTATTTATATTGTCCTTAACATCAGTGAATCTGATAGACTTAATATTCTTATTTATTAACATTCAAAACGTATGCTATTGATATCTTTTTTACTTAAAATGTTTACTAGATGTTTTCAATGTATGATTAGGTTCTCCAAATATTTTCGCGATTTCTGGAAATTTATACAATTAAATATGATTTTCTAAATCTTTATTGTTTTGCTAATTTTGGTGCTGATATAAATCCTGATATAGAATTTCATGAATTTAAAGTAATATCTAATGGTCTATTTTGGAGTCTATAATTTTCATACATGTTTTATATTGTGTTAAAAATCCTTTCATAAAGTTTTAGATTATTTTGATTTAAGAAAAAATCCATAAAAGTCTATCATTGTACATTAGTTTTCAGTTTAACAGTTTTACTTGGTTACAATATTTGGAATCCAAATTATGAAAAATATACTAAATCTTTTTTTTATAAATTGCGATAATTTTTCTGGATCTTTGTTTATATGTCTTAATGAGTTATGAAAATTTTTAGAATAAACGGAAGTATATTGTTGAATCTAAATTTATTTAAGTATGCCTAGGTTGCTTTTTTGTTTACAGATTTGGTTTTGTTATGAAAATTATTATGTTATTTTATATTATGTATATTTTTTAAACATATAAAATATGTTTCTTAAGAGCAATGATAGCATGTGTTAATATTTTTTATAATGAATATTTTTTTCTTTTTTTGGCATAAATAATAAAAAATAAAGGATAAAGAAGAGGCATGTGGTTTCAACAAGGTTGGTTGTGTGGTATTTCACTACAAAGTTTTTCTAAGGACTTGATGTAAGTAAATCTCACCCTATGTGTTTATATGTAAATTTATATGCTATTATGTGATGTTATTATGATTATTATGATATGTTGTTATTTGCTATGCTATATTAGTTTGCATATTAATTATGACATGAGTATGCACAAGTATTGCATAAATTGCACAAGAGATTTTGATTTTCAAAGAATGATTTGTCTAAAGCACTATGCAACCAGATTATGTTCAAAGAAGAATGTTTTTATTTAAGTGTGTGTCAAGTTCTTGAAAGGAGTATGTGTACCTGACTGAAAGACCTACAGTCACCATGTTAAGAACAAATGTTTAAACAGCGATGCTAGCCATTGTAGTATGATAGTTATATGGGATCCGAATAGCTATAAGGTCATATGCTTGTCATGACACTATGTTTATAGCTCATCACTTCTGATAGACTTGGCATTACACTATGTTGAGCTCAAATACGAAAGTTTTATGATAGTAACGTTTATGATTAAGATGTTTTTTAAAGAAGGGGTTTCATAGTTATGATTCTTAAAATGCATTATTCATAAAATACGACATTCATTGCATGCATGACATTTACTTACTGGGTGCAAGCTCATCCCATTCTTTTAAAATTTAAAAAAAAATAAACATTTTCTAGCTTAGGTGCATACATAAATTAGGGGATGTGACAGTTAGTATCAGAGCAAGGGTTTAGTCGATTCTGTAGACTTTTTTTTTTCAGAAAAAAAAATAGAGGGCAAAATTAGGTTATTGGCATGGGAAGCCTGCTTTTAGCCAACTGGTAAGAAAAAAAAAAGAGATGAAATAGAATTATTTATATTTTTATTTATATATATTTGATTTTGGTCATACATATTTATTATTATTTTTATTTAGAACTCTAGAATGAGACTTTAGTAAGATTGTTCTTTTTAGAGATGTCGTCACAACAAAACATTCTACGAAATGCCTCTACGGAAAGAGCGGGTAATTAGCCCCAACGTCAAGGTAGGAATCAGACTCAAAATGTGCAAATAAATGTGGACAACCTGGTGCAGCTCAAAACAAATTCTATTAACCAAGTTTTACAGCACCAACAACAACAACCACATGCACAAGTTGCTCAAGCTCCTCATCTTGGTTGAGTAACACTCTTTGTTTATGAGCAATTCAGGAGGATAAAATCTTCTAGTTTCCAGGGACGCATATACCCACTTATCGCAGAGGGCTGGATCAAAGAATTGGAACACGTCTTTCGTTTATTGACGTGCACCGATCAACAACGTATTGAGTGTGCTATTTTTATGATGAAAGGCGAGGTAGTACACTGGTGGGACGACTGATTGTATCTTCAATACTTAAGCCAACCTTATCACATGGAATTATTTCAAAGAAATCTTCTTTGAGAAGTACTTTCCATACTCTATGAGACAAGCTAAAGAGATAGAATTCATCAACTTAGTGCAAGGGTCCATGACTGTTTCACAATGTGAACGCCGATTCGAATAACTATCCCGTTTTGCACCACATCTAGTAGACGCTGAGGAGAGTAAGGCGAGGAAGTTTGAAATGGGATTGAAACCTGACTTAAGGCGCTCGATCAAAGTTCTGAAGTTAATTACCTATGCTCAGGTTTTGGATCGAGCTCAGATTTTAGCTGAAGATGATGAGAAGTCCCGTCAACTGGATAGTCAAAAATTAAGCATAAATCATAAAGGAAAGCCGTGGAATAGAAACAACCAATAGAGGAAAGGAAGTTATAGCAGAGGCAACAAAGGTGGTAGCAACAATAAAACAAATGGCGACAACTTGTGAAAAGTGCGGAAAGGCTCACTCAGGCGAATGTCGTATGGGTTCTAATTTGTGCTTTAAATGTAGGAAGTCAGGGCATTTTATCAAAGACTGCAAGGAGAACTAGACCATTGCTGGCAACAGTGGGCAAAAGAAAGCTCAATGGCGCATTTATGCTATGACATATAAAGAAGTTGATGCTTCGAATGATGTTATTTCAGGTAAACTCTACTAACTAGATCTTTTACTAATAATCATGGTATTGATTTTGTATATTATGTGTTATATGTATTATGATTGTTTCTGGTGTTCCTTCTTCTGTTTTATTTGATTCGGGAGCTACTCATTCTTTTTTCAACTTATCCTTTGCTGAGAAGTTAGAAGCTACACCAGGACCTTTACATAAATGATTTAGTGTTTCCACACCTTCAGAAGCTATTCTAGAATCTTATTGTAAGCTCAAAGGGTGCAAAATCCTAGTTGATGGATGAGAAATATTTGTAGACCTTGTTCTTTTAGACATTCTTGATTTCGACATTATACTGGGCATAGATTGGTTGAGTGCAAATCACACAACTATTGATTATAGTAAAAAGGAAGTGACCTTTCAACCACCGACTGGACCAAGTTTTTCTTTCCTTGGAGTTAGGAGTGTACCCCAAGTACCTATTATTACTACAATGGAGGCTTAGCACATGCTAAACAAAGGTTGTGTTGGTTACCTTGCATCAGTATTTGAGGTGGCAAAGAAAGAGATCACAGTAAACTAAGTACCAGTAGTTCAGGACTTCGTAGATGTTTTTCCCGAAGATTTGCCTGGTCTACCCCCGGATCATGAGATCGATTTTATGATGGATTTGGTCCCTGGTATGGCGCCTATTTCTAAGGCACCTTATCACATGGCTCTAGCTGAATTAAAAGAGCTTAAAGAACAACTTCAAGATCTTTTAGATAAGAAGTTTATCAGACCTAGTCATTCATCATGGGGAGCTCCAGTACTTTTTGTTAAGAAGAAAGACGGTTCAATGAGACTGTGTATCGATTACAGGGAATTGAATAAAGTAACAATAAAGAATAAGTATATATTGCCGCGGATTGAAGACTTATTCGATCAACTACAAGGAGCTAGACACTTCTCAAAAATTGATTTAAGATCAGGATATCATCAATTGAAAGTCAAGGAAGATGATGTATCAAAGACTGCTTTCAGAATGAGATACGGGCATTACGAATTTTTGGTCATGCCTTTTGGCCTAACGAATGCCCCTACAGCTTTTATGGAATTGATGAATCGAGTATTTAAAGATTATTTAGATCAATTTGTTATCGTCTTTATAGATGATATCTTGATATACTCTCGGTCTGAAGAAGAACATGAACAATGTTTACACACTATCTTACAGATTCTTAGAGAGAATAAGCTTTATGCCAAATTTACGACGTGTGAATTTTGGATGAAGTAAATTTCTTTTCTAGGACATATTATTTCTAAAGATGGTGTATCTATTGACCCTAGTAAGGTGGAAGCAATTCAACAATGGCCAACGCCGACCAGTGTAAAAGAAGTTAGAAGTTTCCTTGCTCTTGCAAGCTATTACAGAAGGTTTGTGGAGAGTTTTCCAAAGATTGCATCTCCACTGACCCAGCTGACCCAAAAGAATGTGAAATTCCTATGGTCAGATAATTGAAGCAACGATTGACTACTGCTCCTGTTTTGGCCATTTCTGAAGGAGTTGAAGAGTTTGTTATCTATAGTGATGCATCCAAAAATAGTTTGGGATGTGTTCTCATGCAACACGAAAGAGTAATAGCTTATGCCTCACGACAACTGAAAGAGTATGAGAAGAATTACCCAACACATGACCTCGAGCTTGCTGCAGTGGTGTTTGTTTTAAAAATTTGGCGACACTATCTATATGGGGTTAAGTGTGCAATCTATACCGACTATAAAAGTTTGAAATATTTCTTCACACAGAAAGAACTTAATATGAGACAATGGTGATGGCTCAAATTAGTGAAAGATTATGATTGTATAATCAACTATCATCCAGGAAAGGCAAATGTTGTTGCGGATGCATTAAGTAAAAAATCTTCTAGCTCTGTTTCTTCTATACGTGAAATTCTACCGCTAATTTTAGATATGCAATGTTTGAGAATAGAAGTAGTAGATCAAGAGAATTCTGCCAACATGGCTACTTTGACAGTAAAACAACACTTTTGGATCGAATTAAGGCCGCACAAAGTAATGATCCTACATTGATAAAGTTTCGTGAAGGTGCAGAAGTTGGAAAATATAAAGACTTTGTAGTCACCTCAGACAATGCATTGAGGTTTATCGATCGTTTATGTGTTCCTGATGTTCCTGAACTCAAGAAGGAAATCATGCGAAAGGCACATGAGACCCCTTATTTTGTACATCCAGGAAGTAAAAAAATGTATCGTGATTTAAGAAAGCACTTCTGGTGGGTCAATATGCCTAGAGATATTGCATGGTTTGTTGAGCATTGTCTCATTTGTCAACAAATGAAAGCAGAGCATCAACAACCCTCAGGTTTATTGCAACCACTAATGGTGCCTGAGTGGAAATGGGAGCATATTACTATGGATTTTATCCTTGCATTACCAAGAACAAGGAAAGGTGCAAATTCCATATAGGTGATTGTGAATAAACTTACAAAGTCTGCACACTTTCTTCTGACGTGTAATACTTATTCTATGGACAAGTATGCTAACCTTTACATTAATGAAATTGTGAGATTGCAAGGAATTCCTGTATCAATTGTGTCCGATCGAGATTCGAAGTTTACCTCCAAATTTTAGAAAAGTCTATACAAAGCTATGGGTACACAATTAAGGTTTAGCACTGTTTTCCATCCACAGACTGATGGCCAATCTGAAAGGACGATCTAAATACTTGAAGATATGTTGAGAGCTTGTATTCTAGATTTTGCTGTTACGTGGGACAACTATCTATTATTGATAGAGTTTTCTTATAATAACAGCTACCAGGCAACAATTGATATGGCATCTTATGAGGAACTTTATGGTAGGAAGTGTCGTTCCCTGATTCATTGGGATGAAGTTGGTGAGAGAAAACTTCTAGGTCCAGAAATTGTACAGCAAACAACTAATGTTGTGGAAAGAATCAGGAAAAAGATAAAAACAACCCAAAGTTGTCAAAAGAGTTATGCAAATAAGAGCTGAAAGGACTTAGAATTTTCAGTTGGAGACATGGTATTTCTTAAAGTTGCACCAATGAAGGGAGTTATGAGGTTTGGTATAAAGGGAAAGTTAAGTCCACGATTCATTAGACCATTTGAGATTTTAGAACGATTTGGGGACATGGCCTATAGATTGGCCTTACCGCCGAGACTTTCTGAGGTACATAATGTATTTTATGTCTCGATGTTGAGAAAATATTTGGCTGATCCATCACATATTTTAAGTTATGAACCTCTCCAATTGCGAAAAGACCTAACATATGAAAAAGTTCCTACTCGAATTTTGGAAAGAGAGGAAAAAGAGTTTCGCAATAAGAAAATTAAATTGGTCAAGGTTCTTTGGGGCTATCATGCAATGGAAGAGGCAACTTGGGAACGTGAAGATGAGATTAGAGCTAAATATCCGAACTTATTTGGTAAGTTATAATTTCGAGGACGAAATTATTTTAACGGGGTAGAAAATTTAATATCAAGTCTATCCTATAATATAATTTTTGTTTTTCATGTGTTTTAAATCTATGGTTATGATAAGTGAAACGGTTATGCACTAACAAAATTTTTGTGAATACGGTTGCTGTGGAATATACACATGAAAGCTAAGTTAGACTACGTGCCTAATGAGAAATAATATTTTATGCATTTGCATTTATATGTGATTGTTATAATAATATGATTAATTTGTATCTATTATTGAGTTAAGTGAATTATTCTAATAATTATTGTTGTTTAAATCTTAGGGTAGTTATTTTTAGAGTCCAAATAATTTGATAACAAACTTATATATATATGCCTAAGTTTTAATAAAGCCCACATCATCTATATGATTAAGTATGTCTATTATTATTATTATTAGTAGTAGTACAGTTATTATTATTATAATGAGAAAATAAGTGTATCGTGTGTGAAGTTTTGATTCCACAATTTTATTTTTTTATGTATTTATTAATATATAGATTTTATTTTATTATGTTACTTGTTTATAGATTTGGTTAGTATTTACTTATTATTATAAAATAAATAAATAAAATTCTAATTTAGTCAAAAAAGGAGAAAAGGGAAGTTTCCCACAACTTGATGAAACCTAGCAATAGGTTAATACGTTAGTTTAAAAAAAAAGAAGAAGAAAAAGGAAGTGATATGATTAAAAAAATACATTGATTGATTTTAAAAAAAAAAAGAACCCTAAGCTGAAAACCTATATATGTGTATATATATATATATCTCTCTCTCTCTTTCTCATAAGAATACAATAAAGCCTCCTCCTAAATTTTTCTACCTATCTTTCTCTTATAGTTGCTAAGAGTATTTGTGATTTCAAGAGTTTTTACTTAGTTTTCTTCAATTTTCAAGAAGAATGTAAATATTTAAAAACACTATTTTCTTTGAGTTTATTATTTTTGCTGCAGTTAGATCAAAATTCAACCTATGATATCTAGGGTTAGAATTTTTTTTATAACTTGAAATTTTAACAACTTGTTTATTTATATGTTAGATTATATTATGGAAATTTTTATGATCATAGGGGTTTATTTGTATTCATTATTAAATTTTTTATTTATATCATCCTTAACATCAGTGAATCTGACAAACTTAATATTCCTGTTTATTAATGTCCAAAACCCATGCTATTGATATCTTTTCGACTTGAAATTTTTACTGGACGTTTTGAATGAATGATTAGGTTCTCTAAATATTTTCACAATTTTTGGAAATTTCTACAATTAAATATGATTTTCAAAATCTTTATTATTTTTCTGATTTTGGTGCTTATATGAATTATGATGTAGAATTTCATGAATTTAAAGTGCTATCTAATGGTCTATTTTGGAGTCTATAATGTTTATACATGTTTTATATTGTGTTAAAAATACTTACATAAAGTTTCAGATTATTTTGATTTAAGAAAAAATCTATAAAATTCTATCATTGTACACTAGTTTTTAGTTTAACAGTTTTACTGGGTTACAATATTTGGATTCAAAATTATGAAAAATATACTAAATCTTTTTTTTATAAATTGCGATAATTTTTCTAGATCTTTTTTATATGTCTTAATGAGTATGCAAATTTTTAGGATAAACCGAACTATATTGTTGAATCTAAAATTATTTAAGTATGCCTAGGTTGCTGAATGTTTACAGATTTGGTTTTGTTATGAAAATTATTATGTTATTTTATGTTATAGATATTTTTTAAACATATAAAATATGTTTCTTAAGAGCAATGATAGCATTGTTAATATTTTTTATAATGAATTTTTTTTTTTGGCATAAATAATACAAAATAAAGGATAAAGAAGAGGCACGTGGTTTCAACAAGGTTGTTTGTGTGGTATTTCACTACAAAGTTTTTCTAAGGACTTGATGTAAGTAAATCTCACCCTATGTATTTATATATAAATTTACATGCTATTATATGATGTTATTATGATCATTATGATACGTTGTTATATGCTATGCTATATTAGTTTGCATATTAATTATGACATGGGTATGCACAAGTATTGCATAAATTGCACAAGAGATTATGATTTTCAAAGAATGATTTTTCTAAAGCACTATGCAACCAGATTTTGTTCAAAGAAG
>JXTB01000032.1:168420-186826 GCA_002914805.1 Parasponia andersonii
GTTGGCCAAGTAACCCATGCATCCTTTTTCTAGTAACTTCCTTGCTTTTATTGAGGAGATTATTGGAATCATCGAGTTTCCACTAGTACCAACAAGAGTGAACTTCTCTGTACTTAGTGGCTGAAACATTACTCTCTTCAAATAGTAATTAATAGTAGCATGGTATTTTGATAACCAATCCATTCCTAAGATAACTTCAAAATCTTGCATATCCAATACTATCAAATCTACACACAAGTTTTTACCAGCTATTTGGATTGGACATGCTTTGAGAACTTGATCAGAACAGAAAACTTCTCTTGATGGAATGGTTACACAATATTTGAAATTCAAGTACTCTAGTGTTTTGCCCAATTTCCTCACAAATGAAGGTGATGCAACCCCTGAATCTATTAATGCATGAATAGGAATACTAAAGATAAGAATCTCACTTGCTATAATAGATGGGTTCGCCTCGATATCTTCTTTGGTCATTGTATACACATGAGTTGGGACTTTCTTCTGCTCATCTGTAGCATTCAGAATTCTTTACATAGTGTCTAGATTTATCACATAAGAAGTAAGCACCAGAACCCATTAGACATTCTCCACGATGAGTCTTCCTACATTTAGGATAAAAAGTCCTCTGGGTTGTAGTTGATTGCATCTGCTAGGCCGTAACTTGGCATTTTTGGGGCTCTCGTCTTTTTCCTTGATTCTATTGCCACTTTCTTTTATTTCTACTAGCCCCTCGTTGAGATCCTCTTCCAAAAGTTGTATTTCTCCTTGCCATATTTATATTCCTACGAATTTCTTGAGCTCTTAAAACTTTTAGTTTGGCTTCTTCAACTTCAAGAGCTTTATCGGCAACCTCAGCATATAGTATATCTTTATGAGCAGATATCTTAACATCCCTTTAAATTTCTACCTTGAGGCTTTGAAGGAATTGGTTTACTTTTAGCTCATTGGTACTCACCATGTGTGGAGCAAATCAGGATAACTCTTCAAATTTCTTTATGTAGTCACTAACATACATACTTCCGTGTTTCAGATTAACAAACTTAGTAGCCTGCAACATCCTATGTACATTGCTGAAATATTTTATGTAGAATATTTCCTTAAACTGCTCCCAAGTAAGCCTGGTAGTGTCAGTGATGGACTACATAGAATCCCACCAGTGTCTAGCATCCATCTGGAATATAAAAGTGGCACATGAAACTTTTTCCTCATCAGGGATTCTAATGTAATCGAAAATACCCTCAATACTCCTAACCCACTCTTCTGCCAGCAGTGGATCAGTTTCATCTTTGAAAGTTGGAGGCTTATTCTTTCTAAACCTCTCACAAGCAGGTTCATAATTTTCTTATCTAACTATGGCCTGTAGTAGTACTTGATCTCCATGCCTTTCTTCTCTTTCTATAAGCCTTTCTAACTGTCTTGCTTGCATCTTAACCAACTCTGTCAACCTTCCTATAATAATATCCTGGTTGATCTCATTTTCAGTAGTACTTGTCTAATCATCCCTTCGCTCACAAGTTTGACCCTCAGCCCTTGGCATGATTCCCTGTATAGTTGCCATTTCACTTACATCTATACATAATAGCCAATAATAAAGACATAACATATGGCATCAAATTTAATGCTAACACATGAAATTAAAACTTACTGGTTGACTGAGCTTTTTGTCACATGATCATACCTATGTAGACATTCTTCAAAAACGATCAAATCTCCGCTCTGATACCAACACAATAATACCCCCTAGTTTAACCATATTGTTATATACAGTCAAACTATGAAGTATTATTCTTTCTTAAACATTATCTTTAGTTAAAAAAAAAATGGGCAAAATTTGAACTTTCCAAAACTTTTGGACAATAGCAACTGCATGGCATTTCTTTTTAAAAGTGTCTTCACAAAATGTACAATCAAAAGAGGTTTTCATCAGTCTATTTTGCTATCAGTAGTAGTATTTACATTATACCAAAATATTTCAAAACAAAATTGTCGCCCACAGGTCGAGATCATAGCGACAAAAGACAAACCAGGCAACCAACTAGTCAATATCAAAATATGCCTCCTCATCTGCATCACAAGACTAAAATGAGCTAAAGCTCAGTAAGTAAAAACTATGTATGATTATGAATGCTTTAAAATCTTATAAAGTTCCCATTGTACCCTTTTCTTTCTTAAATATTTGAGTCCATGCATTTTTCTTAAAAATTATTCTTAGTTGGGCCCCTTAGCACATTGCATGTCCCATAAGTCGATAGGCCGTGATAACATTGGGCGGAAACTCTGGTCAAGAGTAAAAATAAGGTGCGACCGTCGTGTGAGGTTTTTGAAAACTCCTTCCCTCATCAAAGGGGCATCCCATATCACGCTAATATTGTCCCGCTTCAATGAGACATATCATAAGATCCATAAATCCCGCTTCAACGGGAGAGTCTGCATCAACAGAATTACCTATCCAGCTCCGACAGACTAACAATCACCATTAAAACTTATCTTATAAAATTGGTACAATGGTACTCAATTTCAAAAACTCTTATAATAAAATTCTTCATTTGTATCTAAGACGTGCCATGCACATGCCATTTTATAACTTTCAGGAATAAGTAAGTTTCACATAAATACATCTTCCGTATAGTTCTTGTGATGCAGTTGTAATTCTTTATTTACCTCGTGTCCTGAATAAGAATTGATAGTGGAAAGAGTCAATATCCTCTAAAGATTAGTGTGCTAATCACTTATTATAAATTACTATTATTCAAGATGCACATTTTATAAAAAGAATGCATTAAGATACTTGAACAAGACCGAAATAACAACTTTCACCAAATTAGAAAACTTGATCTTAAAATGACTAGGAAGCATATAAATCACTTAAGACACTTGGCAGTTAACAACTAGCATTAAAAAACTGTTCAAAAGTATTAAAATATGAATGCTATTTCACTAGCACAAAATGGTCTAAAATGGCACATAATTTTATAAAAACTAGTCCATTTGCTCCTAAATGGTGCCATTTCATTTTAAAAATATTTGGACAGTACCTCTCTTATTTTTAAGACATTTCCACATGATTAAAATCATCGTTGTAAATCTGCAATAACAATTAACAATCCAATTCCCACATATACACATCAAAGAGGGTCATTTAGAATAACCTAAGTGCACTTGAATTCCTTTTAATTTTCACAAAGTTTAAACAACTTTTACACTTATGTGCCATCACAACCAGCCATCAAATAAGTGTAATAAATAATAGAATCAATAAAATATACACTATAAGTTTAAGAAATCAGATTACAAATATGGAAAATTTAATCTATCACACACGAAAACACTTAAATCTATAAATAGTAAACTTTGGGGCCTTACGTTTGACTTTAATCTTCTACCTAAATTTTATGTTTCTAGAAATATATAAGGGTTGCTAGGACCATTATTCATCAAATAATGGTTTTGGTTTAAGAGCTGAAACAAAAGAATTAACTATAAATTCAAAATCTTACATAAACCTCATCTTGACTAGTTTGAGCTTTAGTTGGAGCTCTTGCCTTCTACCTCCACCAAACTGATTCTCAAGGCTTAGAATTAGAGTTTTTGACTTAAGAAGACCTGAAGAAACTATTATTTAAGTGGGAACAAGTAGAGAATTGAAATTAAAGGACAAGACCTAGAAAGAAAAACTTAGTAGAATTACCTTAACTAGTTTTGGTCTATCTTATTTTCTAGGGCTCCAATTTGAGTTCTACTACTTGGAAACTCTTGGAAATGTTTGAGGGAAATTGAGAGAAGTCAAAAAAAGTATTGGAGAGTTTCAGGTCATGGCTGGAGAGAAAGGAAAGCAAATAACCAGATTTGACCCAAAATCAACACTTAATGGCTAAGAAAAGGTATAACTTAAATTCTAAAGGGTATTTTTGGTATTTTGCACATTACTTTCCATGTGTCCCACTCTAGAACATCCTTAGCATAGTCACCACATTGCTGGTCATTCCTATATACCCAAGTGTAGCCAAAGTTGGTGAATCCTACCTTAGAAAGTGAAAACTAGTCATACTTTGACTTATGATCCTATATGGCCAATCTTATTGTAATTTGGTGGAACTTAGCCCCTTAACTAATCATTAAACATAAAAAGAAAGTCAATTAGACTCCAATTAATAATGCAAACATACTATCAGTGCTCAATTATTAGAATGCACAAACACGACATTACATAATTAAGCCTAATCTAAGCTAGCTTAGTGCAACTAAATACGAATTAGTGTTCTGAATGCCACATCGTGCTTACCTAGAGTCGACGAATAAAATTCTATAAATGAGTCCTAGACATTAAATCAAGCCTATTTGGCATGTTAAACACACAATGAATTCGGCTCCGAAATGCGTGAAAATTACATTTTACCGAAAAACTACTATTTGACTAAATTATCAACAAGTACGATCTTAATGTATGTGCACATAGTATTGCTTTCATAATTATATTCTGTGTTCTTTTAGCATACCGAGCTCTCTCTCTGAGGGTATTAAATCTTTACACTACATTGGAACACTTTGACAATCATTAGTGTAATAACATGTATGCAAATACACATAACATAATGAATGAGCGTGTTACTATGAAAGTTGTATTAATGACTTCTAGATGTCTAATATGCAATTAAAATATGTTTATTATTGGATTAATATGCATGTGAGAATCTTTGGCACCACACCCAGATCATACGATGTCATTGTTTGTTGTACTTAATTTTCTATTCCTAGTCCTTAATAATGTGAGAAATCATGATCAACGAGATTGAACCATCAAGCATGCATACCAACCATGGCCTTAAAAATATTATTTTTCTAAGTTATACCACTAGTGTCCTTTGTTTTTTTTTCTCTTTTCTTTTATGAAATATCTATGTGACTATGACTCTAAACTTGTGAAAATTAAGACTATATGCATCTATATAGTAGGCTTGCTTTTAGCTGACTACACCTTGGCTAATACTAAATGACCACTTGAGTCTCTTTTTTTGCCTTTATATTGCTATGACACACCATACCGAATCACAAAGATAAACAAAATATATTATCCAGATGACCAAATCTCTCTCGCCTGACTAGAAATCATCATGGTCGAATCCAAAAGGCGCACTAGTTGTCCAAAATGTAAGAAAAATATACAATCAATGAAGAGAATGATAAAAGTTACCAAAAAAGCCATTTCTTAGGTACAAATGATTGATACAACAATAGATTGTACAATTCATGAGCTTACATCCACATGCAAAAGTAAGAATGTTGTTTCCAAAACTCTCTTTGACGTTGCGCACACTAGTAAGGGACACCTGATTAACCTTACTTTGGAGCAGATCTTAATGGGGCCCGAGGATTATGATAAGGATGAAATTATAAATGAATCCCAGTTTATGGATGCAGCTTGTTCTAACTACTGTGGTTGTTATTCTCTGTATTACTGGTATATGCATTAAAATAATTAAAAATATTGTTGTATATCATAACCATGATCATGCTTCATCTTAGTCGTAATATAGTGTATTGTACTTCTACTTATTATATGGTGGTTTTTTAACTGTTACCAAATGACAAAATTAGGGTTAGAAAAGGACCTACATCTTCCTTTTTTAAATACAACAAAAAATTTATATCTAAAATCAACGCATTCATGCTAATTAATAATATCATAAATTGAGTTTGTTAGACGGACCACAAAGAGTAAATAAAAATTGCTAAGCCAAATATATATACATAGTTTGCTTTGTTCCTCACCAAAGCCCAATTATTTGTAAACCAAGTACAAGTGGCAACATTGCCGTATCTGAGTAAGCAAAAAGTAAATTGCCTTCTTATCAATTAGTAAATGAGCAAATTTCGTGTATTTCATTTATTGTTTCTGTGAGTAGGTGGTTCCTTGATCAGGTACAAGAAAGATTATTTCATAAATACATATCGAAGCTAACCAACTACACCAAATTTCACTTTTGCAAAATTCATGCAACTTAGCACTATTGTCTCCTTCTCAAATAGCTATAGTCCTACTTCCTTTTAATATAATAAATTGATCTGCTTCTCAAACTCTTGACCAAATATAGTTTAGAGGGCAACCAATCTCAATCAATATTTTACGATTCTTCATAAGGTATGATTATCCTTCGCCATTAGTACGCATGATCATTTCTCCTGCAACCCTTTGTTAAAACTTTTTTTATTACATATATTAACTAACTTATTTTTTGGGGAGGATTGTTTGTCAATAACTTTATTATCTTCTGGGGATTAACATTGATCAAGCCATTGATCTTAGACAAACTTAAAAATTATTAGTTCGAATTACATTTGTCACCTATTTTGCTAGTGTTGGTATTTAGTTGATTTCTTTCATTATTATTTGTACTTAATTTAGGGCCACTACCACACTTGGCTTTTGATTTAATTTCACAAATATATTACTGTACTCATACATATTTATTAATTACTAACAAAAAAATAATTACTTTTTCTCATAAATTTTTTTACTAATCACCAAATCAATTTCTTTATTTACTACTTATATAACCCTAATATAAGATATATCATTGGAACTTGTCATACCAATGAAGCCAACCATATTCTCTAAAAACTTTTATCAACCCACTGTCTCTTGAAACCTCTCCTAAAACAAGACATTTTTTTCCACAATAAAAGCAACTCATTACTTATCCTTAACAAAAGAATTTAGTTTACCTAATTTCATTTTGTATTACAACATATATTTTTTCTTTGTGTTATAGTATTGATATGACATAATATGACATAGTATGACTAACACATTATTCATTTGATTGTTTCTAATAAATTAAATACTGTTACTAATAACGTCTCTTAATTTTTTCTTCTCAAGTATCATGATCCTAACACCTTTATTATACTAGGAGTAACAAAATAATCATATTATTGATACTTGCAAATTAATATTGCTAATCACTAAATATTATATTTTTTATTTATTTTGGTTTTTCAAGTATGAAAACCCTAAAAATAGCTATTAATATGTTATTAATAACACAATAATCATAGTATTATTTGAAACAGAGAAGATCCAACTCTACCAAATTTCCTCACTTCGATTTTCCAAATCTCATTACAAAATGCTACAATTAGTCCTCTTTTTCCAATCATAATTTTACTATCTCGTACTTTGTTCAGATATATATTTCAATGACAGATGTCGACCCATTATCCAATCCAACTTAGTCTTCAATACTTGAAGCTCTTTATTTAGGAAAAGAAGTTACTTAGATTGATACTTCGAATATACTTGGAAAGAAAATGGATTCTCTTGTAAAATGGGAAACTTTTTACACAACATATACAAAATGGAAGGGCTTCAGCATTCGAATTGATGATGTCAAAAGACAAGGTGACATAATTACTATGCAGTGGTGGGTTTGCTCAAAGGAAGTTTTTTAACTTGCTCAATTTATTAATATGCCAAATAGAAAAAAATGACCAAAGGCTATTACTAGATCAGGATGTCAAGCGGCACTTCAAGTTGTCAAAAATAGAGAAAGTGATACTTAGAAAGCAAAGTAGTTTGTCCCTTCACACAACCATGAGACCATCCAATTACGTCGTCCCCAATGATGTGGCAGCCCAAGTTATGTCCACAAACAAAGTTGGGATAAAAACATCGAATACTCTTCCATATGACTTTATGATTTGGTAGTTATGACAGGCTCCCTTTCCAATTGAGAGACATGTACAATAAGGTTGCCACCTTACGAAAATTAGAAAAATTGAAAACTGACTCAGAAGGGGTTTTGGGTTATTTGGATTGTTTATCCAGGAAAGACCCTAATTTCTACATTGAGTACAATGTTGACGAAGAAGATAGGTTGTCAAACCTTTTCTAGTCAGATAGGGTTTCTCGAATGGATTATGAGGCCTTCGGAGAAATTTTTACATTTGACACAACCTACAAAACAAACAAGTATCATAAGCCGTTATACATTCTTGTTGGAGTAAATCACCACTTCAAGTCTTTTGTTTTTGGATTGGCACTCTTGCTAGACGAGACAATTGAAACTTTTGTTAGTTATTAAGGGTCCTTCTGAATTGTATAAGTAACAAGAAACCCTCTTTAGTTTTAACTCATGGTGATCTTGCCATGAAATACGCAATTTTACAGTTCATGCCTGAATCTATCCTCTCTTCAAGCATAGTTTTTCAGATCTCATGTACACGTACTATACTTAAAAAGAGTTTGACAGAAGATGGTCGGCTTTGATAGAATCTTATGACCTTATTGATAACGAATGGTGCCATCAAGGTCATGAGAAAGGAGACAATTTGGTAGAGTCTTATTTTTGAGAGGGCACTTCTTTGGAGGAATAAGGACAACCTAACACTGTGAGTCAATAAACTTTACCATTAAGAAAGATTTGAAACATGTAGAAAAATACACACTACGTGCTTTTATTTCCTAGCTTGATTTTGCTTTCTCCAAAATGAGACACACTGAATTGTATTCTGATTATATAAGTAAGCACACCGCACTAGAACTACCACCACCAACAAATTTACTTAGGCCCTATTACAAGCAAGTAGCCAATATCTTCACAAGAAACTTATACTACAAGGTTGTAGAACAGATTGATAGAGAAAATGTATATACAATAACCACACGTGAAGATTAAGCGGGTTACTACATTTTCCAATTGACAAAGTTTGGTCGTGGTGTAATTGGTGCCAAGGTGAATTACTACTTACATAAACATGAATTCAAGTGTACATGATTATTTTTTGAAATTGATGGATATCCATGTAGACATATATGGGCATACATGAAGATTCTTAATATTAGGGCTATTCCAAAATCACTCATTTTTAAAAGATGGAAGAAGAAGGCAAAGAGTACATTGGAACGTACAAATTTACAGGTTCAAGACAATCAACAAGAGTTAGTTGACATGTCAAGGTGTGGATCCCTTACCTCTGATTGCACGTTGATGAACTTCTATGCTTCCAGACTTGAGAACTCCTCTAAATATGCAAAAAGTGAAATTGCTTGGCTCATTAGTTTTTTCAAACATGAGTATGAATAAATCCCTTTGCGCAGAAATGATCATCATGTAATTCCAGGTAGACACTGTGACAACCCTAATATTATAAAGTATCTAATAAACGTGAAAACTAAAGGATCAGGACATATAGCCTTATCTGCGGATGGAGTTCATCGAGCTAGGTCTAGTGGTACTATTAAGAAGACAAGGTTATGTAGGATTTGTTATAGTGTAGGCCATGACGCTCGCAATTGCCAATCCCTTTCCATGCACATGAGCAACGAATGACCATAACCAGTAACAATGCCTCGGGTATTGCAACAGGGCCTTCGCATGAATACATGATGAATAAATCTACCCAAGATTCAATCCATTCCTTAGATTTCTTGTGATGCGTTTTATTATAAGACTTACTGAATCAACTTATTTATTCATTTATGTACTTTTAAAATTTTTCTTTCAAGTTTATGGAGATTTTCTTCAAAAATCATCAACTATATTCATTATATAGTTTATATTATTCCAATTTTCTTGTATGTTTGTATTATGTGACTTTATTTCCTTCTATCATACTTGCTAACCCTACTTTCTTTGCTGAGTTAGCCAGACTTAAAGAATAGTTTTGATTGAATGTTGGCTATAATGTGAAATGCGTTATAGTTACATGTGCTAGCTTTTTTCGCCCTTTATAAAACAAACTAATATTAGTGTTGTAGGACATATTTGCTACTTATGATTTCATTTTAGTTCATATGTTAAGACAAATTTAAACGCATTTGTTGTTGCATGAATGATATTACTGCAAACGTGTTCAAAATTATAACATCCTTATCTCCTAATCTCTCATATAAAATTACTTTTCTGCCACTACTATCTAAAGTAAAAATATGTTATCACTCCAACTTATTCACCTTCGTTTACTTAAATACCCCTCCAATCATGTATGAGATGTGGTCCCTCAACTCTAAACCAATTATAACCAGTCAAGAAATCTGCTTTTTCCCAATTATGAGACCCATACACCCTACCTTCTCCTCAGATCATGGGACCCACACTTGGGCGTGACTGGTACCTCTCCACTGTTAGGACATCATCCAACGCCATAAGCTGCAAGATAATAAATAAGATACGAAGGATTCTAATTAGACTTAACTCCAATTCAAAACAAAAATGGAACAGGAAAAAGAATAAAAAGAGTTGCACAATGGCTGCTTCAAGGAAATTGGAAAAAAAAAAGCTAAAAGACAAACTCTTTTCACATTACATTTCGTACGGATTAGATAAATAACTAAGTTTATACTTTTTCTGTTCACTATTTTCTATATGTTATTAAAAAGTAGGACAGTACAAAAAAGGCAATCCACTTTTGATACACAAAAAGCAAAATCGAGTATAATAATAAAAAAAAAACCAAAGTTGAATGCCCCTAAACAAATTGAAAGAAGCCATTTAAATATTCTTCATATAATTTTTTATTGAAAAATAATAGAAAAAGGGAATCTTGATTACGTACTATGTAACAACTACCTCGTATGAGGTAGCCTTCGAACCACCGTATTCCCTCTAAAATTGAGGAGATCCTGCATCAAGATAAGACCAATATGGTGATTTCCATTAAAAAAAAATATCGAGCCTTTTATTCATGGAAAGAAATAAATAATTTTCTTAAGAAACAAACTCAAAAATCAACAATTGTAGAAACGTACATGCTTTCGTTGTATCCTTCTCTCTTGGTTGCCTTTCACCTATGTTGTCCTGGGTCGCAGCTCTCATCAGGAACCCTGAAAACCAAATATTCGTTCAAATTACACTCAAGTTAGAGGAGAGAGGAGTATAGATGTCTAAGTTTACCATTTCTCTCTTCATTATTATTTTGCTATATCACTCCTACATTATTCACTATTTAATTTAATATGGAGTAATATTGAAAATTCCCCATGGGAGATCGATTCTCATTAGTATATCGGGGTTCTAATTAAAATCGTTATCTTGAATTAATTAAATAATCCTATGTTGATCCAATTCTTTTAAAGATCTAAATGCATTAAAAAAAAATCTAAATTAAAATTAATTTCATTAAAAACTCTAATTTAAGCTCAAGAATATTATAATTATAATTTAATAAAAGACTTAAATAACTAAAAAATACATTCAAATAGAGCTTTAACATGTTAAAAGCTGTCAAATATAAAATATTTAATACTAAAATTATATTGCATATCATTTATTTAAAAAGATAACATAATTCCAAATCTTTAAACTCAAATAATATTAGTATATGACAATATACTATTAGATTTTTTTATTAGTTGATTTATTATTATATAAAATTATAGAAATTAACTTATAGGCACTCGATCCTAAACCTGTCCCACTCTGCTAAATATAAACGAGAAATCCCCGCTTCGTATCCTGTATTATTTATAACGGTGGAAACTCGTCCCATTCTAGTCGATGCATTACTTTGTCTAGTGAAATTAACATCCTTAAAGAGGAGACTAGCTCTGTGGTTATGGCTTCCCTCATATGCTTAGTAAAAATCCCTATAAAATAGGAAAATTTTTCTTAATTCCACTCAATACCCTTGTAAAAATAGGAGGAAAAAAGATGCATCGGCCTTTAATAGAACTCTGGTATATTTAACGTGTCTAGGGACAAAGTTGCTAAGTAAATGTAAGTTGGGAGATTTAGATATAAAAAAAAATAAAAATAAAAAAAATAAAAGAAAAACTAGTTCAAAGACCAATATGCCAAAGAGCGTTCAATGACAAACAACGCAAATAAGCCTATTTTTTATAGCATTTAAATCATCATACAATATTGACAAAATAAAAAAATAATAAAAAATAAATAAAAAGAAAATTGTGAAAATTATACGCAAAAAAAGAATATACTAGATGAAATAGCATAACAATTTGTCCATATTCAATCAGTTCACAAAATTTAAAAAAAAAAAAGAATAAAAAAATTACAAGATGACTATAGGCCATAACCTACAAACAAATACTCTATGGGTCCATATGGAATGCTAGATAAAGATGGAATATAATATGATTAAATTAATTTTGTTGTATATATATAAGAGATATTATATAGAATTAAAATAATTCACTCCTAAAATAGTACCTTAGAATGGGATAATCTTATCCTCTTGAAAACTTAAACTTGGGATTGAGAGTGATTAGAAAATTGATTAAAACTAATACAATATTTTTGAAGTAGTCAAAAATGGTACTTTTCAAAATTAAATTATAAAGTAGTATTTTTGAAATTCTTTTTAAATGCATAAAACCAAAAGTGAAAATTTTCAAATCGTTTTTAAAAGTGATATTTTTGTATATGCTTTTAAAAATGATATATTTTTTTTCCAAAATTAAGTTTCAAAAGTGGTATTTTGCAAAATTTATTTTTAAAAATGTACCATTATAAATTATTTTTTAAAAGTGGTGTTTCTCTAAATTAATCAAACCTCAAAATTTGTTATTTAGTTTAAAATTATGAAGACATATGTTAACAAAAGCTAGCACACTAAATTGGGATAAAATTGGTCTATAATCCTATTATATCATATCTGAACCTTTAAAATAATCCGATCTTATTCTGCGTACTAAATAAAACCTATAAGAATTAACAACAAATTTGGCAACTCCTCCGTTACTATTGACCTATACGTCTATTCCAAATTATGTTACTTATTCTGGCTTGTCTATTACTCCTCTTGACTCGAGAATTCAAGCGCTGGCTTCAATCAAGTCTGTGGTAGTTATCAGACACCTGCAATGAAAGATTTAACTAAAGTCTTCAATTTCCAAAGACAACATATGTAACAAAGCCTCAAAACAGAGCTTTGTAACTAAAACTTCATCAGCTCCCAAGATGAAAAAGAAATAAATAAAGGGAACAACCAGCAAATTTAACGGACAACAATATGATTTCAATGAAATGAAAAGAGAAACTAGGAAAATTTTTTGACATAGGCTACCTTTGGATATTAGAGAGTTAACCTAAATCCTTGGAGAAGTTTTTTTCGAATCTGCCCAAACTAGTAATACAAAGAACAAAACAAGATCCCAGAATAGTGTCAGTGACAAAAAATTTCAATGTGCCCTTTTTAACCAAAAAGGGTCTTCACATAGTCCTAAGGCAAAACTACATAGCTTCAGAGTATTGAACAAAAGACAAAATAACATAATGGAGAAAAGTAAATATCTAATGCAACCAAGTCTCCAAAGGACAATAACTAGAGAAAGTAAACGAAAGAGGAGCAGATTATAGAAGTATTAGTTCTATAAAAGAGGTCAGCAAAGAAAATGATATTGCATATATTTAATATATATTATATATATGCATTATGCATGTTTATTTAACTACTATTACATATTGTATACTCTTGTCTTCAAAGCTGAGCTGCCGCATAGTTTAAAAAAAATTCAAAGAGCATATCATAAGTCTATTCTTGGCAAACAAATAAGTCTTTAACTAATAGAACAAAATGCAACTGCTTTGCGAAGTCTCGTTTTGATAGTTTGACCCAATGACTTTCTCGTTCTTACTTAAAAGCATCGGCAGCTCTTTCCATTCTTATTCTCCAATCCTTAATGCATTACAACAGTTACAAAATCCTATAGCAAAGGTATATGCAATGAGTAAACAATAAGTCGCTAAAGAAGTAAAGACGATACATCAATAATAGACAGTAGCAATCAGCAAAAATATAACATGAATCTATACCTTCAATTAAATAATGAATATAAACTACAACAGCATGAAGATATTAGCCAAAATAATACTGAAAGAAAAGAAATATGAAACCATAGTAACAAATCTTGTAGAAATGCCACTACAAACTCTACCTGAAGCTCTTATATTACCTAACAAGTGTATTACCATTCATATTCCCATTATGCTATAAATAACAACAGACGAACTGTAACACGTTTCCGCAAATGAATGCAATAACTTAATCATTACATGGTTTCATCTGAGTAGCTAAAACGAAAATTAGAAGGCAAACGTATATAAGTAGAGTTTTGCTTTAGAAACTGCAAAACTCTTATGTGTTGCCTCTTTAATCAAAACCAACATTACATATAACGATAGACACTAATTAGTACAAAGTTTACTCATAAAAGGAAGAGAAAGAAAAGATAAATGAATATTTGGCTACTGTACATTATGCTAAAGCCTAAAACCGCATAGAAGTGAAGAAAGATACCTTGCTTTCACGTATTTTTTTTCTTTAAGACGTATTCTCCTTTCTTTTTCTTTTTCTTTTTTTTTTTTCCCTTTCTTTTCTTTCTGCAAGAGATATAATTGAAATTTGTTTACAGGTCTGATAAAGTATCTGTAGAGCAAGATATAGTTTGAACATGAAGCAAAATCATTATGAAATATTAAGTAAATTAACTAGCCCCCAAAAGTGTAATTTGTCAAGAATACATGCCCTAACACGGAAGCTTTAGTCAATCATCTTGGTGTATATATTATTTACACTCATCTAACTAATGTTTCTTCAAACAACTAGCTTAATACCTATTGGAGCAAGTTTCTCACCAGCCATCCACGTATCTCGAACTGCTGATGCTGTATTCTCTAACTGTCCACGTGTCCTCGCTGTCCCAAAGTACTCTGAACTCTAAGCAGGGTCAGAGAGGCGGGAGTGGCTACCTACAAAGACTCTTCGATGCTTAAGTCAGTGGTTTATCTTTGATACAGGGTAGCAAGGAAATATTTTAGTATGAGTATATCTTTTTGTTTCTTGCTCATAGGCTTTTCTATATATTTCTTTTTGTAAGCGTACATGCCCCTCTTGGGAACGCATGGCTCTTATATATATAGTCCTGAGATTGTGAACCATGCGGGTCTCAATCTCAGGACTGAGTACCTTTCTCCTTAAAGTCTTTTTCAGAGGTCACGAGCCGAGATTTCTGCGATCTCCTCTGTATCGCCGTAGCCTGATTTCCGCTACCTCCTACGGCTTTAATCTGTCAGGGGTGAGATTTGGGTAAATCACAGTTCTGTCAGGACGGCTTGTCCCTTGCGCACGCCTACCCAGGATCGCATTAAATACTTTGTCTGGGTCTGGAGTCATAAGTTGCTTTCCATTGTATTCAGATGGAGGACCCTTGGGGCTTTAGACCCCCCCAACTGTCGAGGTAAGGGCCATTGTACTCAGGTGGAAGACCCTCGGGGCTTCCAACCCCCAGCTGTCGAGGTTGGGGTCAAACTGGGCCAGACTGTCCAGGGTCTGTGATGGGCTCGGTCCTAACTTCGAACGGCCCAATGGCCGATTGTGAGATCACATGCGACGTGGACGGCCAAGCGAAATCGTCTCTTCGTTCCTCCAATCCGGAGGATGCACGTGGTTCCCCTCTTACCGATGCGGAGGCACACCATCCCATATCACGAAATCTGTTTGAATTTTGAAGTTCCGACTATTCGGTCTCCCTTATTCTCCCCTTTTCCAGAAAGAACTCTTCGGCTTCTCCTCTTTAAAAGCCGCAATTGCGTTCATTTGCCACTTTACTAAAATTTTCAATCATTCCAGCCTCATAAAATCTTAAGTTTTCCGCTTCCTTCTCCTCTAAAGACTTTCACTTTTTCAGATGCATTTCGGAACAATGGCTTCAAGTCAAAACCAGGAATTGCACCCCATTGTGGATTCAGAGCTTGATTCACTGAGGAGACAGCTCTGCCTCCCTGGAAGAGTGATGCTGCAATGGGTTGAGGGCCCTGCAGACTGGTACCTCCATCCTTACACCCCCGAGGGTTCCATCGTCCTGGGTAGGAAGCATCTGGACTGGCTGCGATTCCCTTTTCCTCCCCTAATCCACCAATTCTTTACTTTGATGGGAATCCACCCGATACAGCTGAATGCAAACGGGATCATGATTCTGATGGGGCTTTCTACCCTGTCAGTTATCTATAACATGCATATTAACCTAGAGGTGGTCTTTTATGCTTATAAGCTTATCCTCATCCCCAAGAAGGGCTCCTACCCCACCTTCTACCTCCAGCTACTGCCAGGGCGTCACATCTTTTGGGGGTTGCCGCGGTCGGACAAACAATGGGACTCTCACACTAGGCCATATGTCGTTGGAGGGGCGTGGTGCTCCCCTTGGGTGAACAGAGAGCATTTCCAAGTCCCCTCAACCTTCCTGCAGAGTAAGTGTTAGGTCGTGATCTTTGGGTTTGCACCTTCTCCTGATATTATTGCTCATGTTATTTTGTCTTCTGCAGCCTCGGCAGAAGAAAACAGGTTTGAGCTGCATTTATCGGCAGGACAGCTCAAAGGCCTGGAGGGAATCATAATCTTCGGCTCTCCGGGGGAATGCAGGCAATTCAGGCCGTCCTCAACCCCTTAACGATGAACTTGATGCCCAGGATGGTTTCATACCTCCCATTCCCCTTGGATACCTGGGTCATCACCAAACATCTGCAGAGCCGATTCGACGCCTCTGCCCTGAACTGATTTCGCCGGGATGAAAATGACCGGATCACCATGGTGAGTCGGCAGGTTACGGCTTCAAGCCAGTTGGCGGGTGCCAACGATCTGGTAGCGCCGTCCAACCACGAGCTCGAGGAGGCCGTGAGGCTTGTGACCGAGGAGTGCGTCAGGCTCCGCAAGGAAGAAAACGCCGCCCCCAAGTGGGCTAGGGGTGAGTTCATTTTCACATCTTTGAGTCCTTGTGGGTCGGACTGTGACTGCGAGCTAATCTCGTTATTTGTTCTTCATAGGTTCTGAGATGGGCCCGTCGGCTGGCCCCTCACTCGTCAAGAGGGGAGCCGTGGCACCTAAAGCTCACGCCAAGGCACCCGCTGGCCGGCACCTCGTGGTGCTTTCAGGAAGAGAAAAGCCAGCGGTCCCCCGCTCTGATGCAGGTGGATCTCCATCCGGGGGACCGTCTGCCATCCGGATCGTGCGCGGGGAAGAGACGACGCCGAGTCCGGCTGGGGGGTCTGCTGCGGTGATCTCGTCCACCCCTGACTCCGGTTCGAAATCGAGTGATGTTAGCCTCGGTGGAGAGATCGCCAAGCTCAGTAGGGGAGCTCCGAGATTGAAATCCAGACTATCCTCCCCTCCTCTGGTCCTTTCAAAGCGGCAACGCAAGGTCAGCTCATCCAACGAAGAAGAGGGCCGGGTGGAGAAGAGGGGCAGGGTCGTCCCTTCATCTGATAGTGATGACGATGGGGCGACGCTGACTCTTCTAAGGAGAAAATGGCAGCACGTAGCGGCCTACCCAGAGGAGGTGTACTGTCTCCCACCGTGACCGATGGCGCTCCTGATGGCACCGGGCTTCCTTCAGTCCCTATCGCCATTGCCTTGGAGGCATGCCCGGCGGGCGGAGAGGGTGCCCTTACAGCCAGTGGAGCGGGGCCATGTTCCCTGGGTGTGGGCGATACCCAAAGGGAGGGTCTAGCCACAGAGCCAGAGCTGGAGGCACTCACGTTGGAGAATGTCGAGCTCGTCACCACCCGCACCTTTGCGCAGGTTTGTTACACTCGGTTACTTCTATGTTTTTCAACATCTTTGCTAAACACTGACTCCCCTTTCGTTGTTTAACTTGCAGTTGTCTGCCATCCAGTCCTTCTATTCTTCTCGCGTCAGGGATCTGACCGAGGAGCTGAGTTCCCGTTCAACACTGGCCGAGCGCAGCAAGGCCGCCCTCACCGAATTGAGGTCTGACTTCGATGTATATCGGAGCCTCGAGGAGGCAAGGGTCAGTAGCGCGGTGGCTCACGCTCTGAGTGTTGAGAGGACCAGACACGAGAAGCTGGTTGCGAGACTGGCCCAGGGTGAGCTGAGGATCAAGGAGCAAGAGCTACAGAGTGCGGGGGCAGAGATGAGACTGGCCTTCATTGCTCGTGACCAGGCTGTTGAGGATGCAAAGGAAGCAAGAAAAGCCGAGGCGGCAGCCAAGCTAGAGGCCCATACTCTGCAACACAGACTTGACCGGTCCCATGAGGTAAACCGATATCTCTTTTTGGACCACAAAAATCTGATGGGTGCTCAGGTGGAGATGTCTCGTAAACACTGCAAGGACCTCGCTGGTATTAACTTTTTATTGGTCGACTTATCGCAGCAGCAGGTGGAGCTCAGGTTGGCGATGCTGAACGATAGACTGGTGGATACGGAGAAGTTGAAAACAAGGTACCAAAGGCAGGTGGACATCTTTTCTGTGGAAAGTTACAGGTCTAGCTGGGAGAATAGAGAGTTTGAAAACCACGCTGAGGTGGTGACGCCAGACCAATTTGACGATCAGAAAGGCGTCGAGAGGGACCATTACTCCGTCAAGCACTATATGCAGCAGCTCGGGGACGAGATCAGAATCACGTACCCAGCTGACGTGCTGGAGATGCTTGCC
>JXTB01000032.1:186880-214612 GCA_002914805.1 Parasponia andersonii
TCCTTCAAACAAATAATAAGAATCGTGCAATTCTCCTTAGTCTGTTTTCTTTTTCTTTGTTGACCGCGTCCGACCGTCTGTATAAATAATTGTATGGACTCAATTTCGCACTATTAGTGAGTCTTTCTTGGGTCATGACTTCCAAGATTAGTTCCGGAGATAGGGATGCAAGTTTTGAACCACCCGGTTTCATGGAGGCATAACTCTTGTTATAACTTGTTTTGGCAGAGTTCGACCCGCGCGTGCGGCTAGATTTTTCCGACCCCAAGTGGGATCATGCTCGAAACCAGCTCCAAGGATTGGTCGATCATTGTTTGGACCCGTCGTTGCAAAGGAGAAGGCCTGGGCTTGGCTCTTATCGGGAACAAACAGGGCATTATCACTCCGACGTCTCCTTAAGAGTCCGTACTAGACCTGTATCCTGCAAGTAGGGTTCATGAGTGCTCACCACCATTAACCGCGCGCTTTGTACTTTAGGACATAATAAACAGGCTTTAATTTTGATTTCTATCTTCACGTTTGGTTTGGTTCTGGACTACTTCCAACGGGTAAACTCCAAATCCGTTCACACTTTCCCTTTAGCTCTTCGTGTAGCCAAAACATTCCTTAGGGAGGGTCCACCTCCAACGGGTGGATCTTGACCCTGCTTTCCTTTAGCTCTTCACGTAGCTAGAAGTATTCCTTGGGAGGTCAGCTGGCAAGCTTTTGGGTTGCACACCCCCTTTCTCTTCGTACATTTTCTTGGTTCATCGACAAGTGTTTTATTGCACGATTCGATTCCCAGTGTATGATCGTTTTCGAGGTTTGTTGGCAAGTTTTTGGTGCGCAGCTATTTCCTCTTCGCACGTTTTCTCGGGTCATCGACGAGCAACGTGAGTCCCATAGTGCGAACATTTTTGAGGTCTGCTGGCAAGGTTTTGGTTGCACAGCAGTTTACTCTTCGCACATTTTCTCGGGTCGTCGACGAGCGAAGTGAGTACCATAGTGCGAGCATTTTCGAAATCTGCTGGCAAGTTTTTGGTTGCACAGGAGTTTACTCTTCGCACATTTTCTCGGGTCGTCGACAAGCGACGTGAGTCCCAGAGTGCGAGCATTTTTGAGGTCTACTGGCAAGTTTTTGTTGCGCAGCAGTTTCCTCTTCGCACGTTTTCTCGGGTCATCGGCGAGCAACGTGAGTCCTAGAGTGCGAGCGTTTTTGAGGTCTGCTGGCAAGTTTTTGTTGCGCAGCAGTTTCCTCTTCGCATGTTTTCTCGGGTCGTCGATGAGCGACGTGAGTCCCAGAGTGCGAGCATTTTGAGGTCTGCTGGTAAGTTTTTGTTGCGCAGCAGTTTCCTCTTCGCATGTTTTCTCGGGTCGTCGACGAGCGACGTGAGTCCCAGAGTGCGAGCGTTTTTGAGGTCTGCTAGCAAGTTTTTGTTGCACAGCAGTTTCCTCTTCGCATATTTTCTCAGGTCATCGATGAGCGACGTGAGTCACAGAATGCGAGCATTTTTGAGGTCTACTGGCAAGTTTTGATTGCGCAGTAGTTTTCTCTTCGCACGTTTTCTCGGGTCGTCGACGAGCGACGTGAGTCCCAGAGTGCGAGCGTTTTTGATTGCGCAAATAGTGCGTATGGTCCGCAACTGCGGAAGGACCTTTCCCATGGCAGTCTGGTAGTATTTTTAGCCTGCGTAAACAAAATGTTGGGTCTGCCACTGTGGGCAGACCCTCTTCCGTAGTAGCTTGGTATCTTTTGTCTGCGCAATTGAAGTGTCGGGTCTGCCAGTGAGGGCAGACCCTTTTCCAGGAAGACCTTAACCTGTTCCGGAATTAAGTTTTATAACAATACGAACACTCATGTGGGTCTTATGCGTAAATAGTGTGTGGGGTCTTCCGCTGTGGGCAAACCCCTTTTCCATAGCAACCCTAAAGATAAATCTATGCGGAAAAGAGAACTTAACCTGTTTATGATTTAGGCTTTTCATCAAAATAGGCTTTCACATGGTCTTACATCATATGTATGTGCCTTACACGTGATACTTTTTCAAGTGCTGAGCATTCCACGTGTTCGGCACATTTTTCCCAGTTTTGAGTTCCTTCAGGATATATGCTCCATTGTTGAGCGCTTTGATTACCTCATAGAGTCCGATCCAATTGGAGTCCAGTTTCGAGGAATTCCCTGTTCTAGCTTTCAGGGCCCAATCCCCGGCGTTAAATCGTCGGGCACTAACCTTTTTCACATAGTAGGACCTAGCCTGCTAGTGGTATGAAACCAGGTGAACCAAGGCTATGTTTCTCGTTTCTTCCAGAAGGTCTGTGTTGCGGCTTAACTGGTGCTTGTTTAGGGGGGCATCTTTTACCACTTCGGAGCGGAGAGCCGGGAGGCTGACCTCGGTCGGGATCATAGCCTCTGATCTGTAGACCATGGTAAACGGCGTTCTCCCAGTAGACCTCCACTCTGTGGTTCGATAGGCCCATACAACGGCCGGCAGTTCTTCTAACCACTTGCCTTTATCCTCCTACAAGTTCTTTTTGATGTTGCTGAATATAGCTTTGTTCGTCGCCTCTGCTTGGTCGTTCCCCTGAGTGTAGTTCACGAAAGAGAAACTAAGCCTTATATCATACAGCTCGCACAACTCCTTGAGCTTAGCATTTTTGAACTACGTGCCATGGTCGGCGTGTATCTCTTTTGGGATCCTGAATCGTCAGATTATGTTCTTCCAGATGAAGTTAATCGTATCTACCTTATTAACAGTCGCGTAGGCTTTAGCCTCTACCCACTTGGTGAAGTAGTCCGTGGCTAGTAGAATGTATCTCTTTCCTCCTGGACTTCTGGGGAGCTCTTCAACGATATCCAGACCCCACTTGGCAAACGGCCAAGGAGTTATGTTCGAATGAAGAATCTCTGCGGGCTGACGTTTCATCGGGGCGAACCTCTGGCATTTATCACTTTTTTTTACGAATTTGGTTACCTCTGCCATCATGTATGGCCAAAAGTATCTGGCCGTTAGATCCTTGTGGGCGAGGGTGCGCCCACCAGAGTGGTTGCCACATACTCCCTCGTCGATTTCCTCCATCAATTTTTGCGCTTCGACGGGGCCTATGCAGCATAGCATCGGACCCATTTTCGACCTCCTGTATAACTGTTCACCCATTATTGAGTACCTGGCAGCCTTTAATCTGACTGACCTCGCTTCCCAGGGGTCTGTGGGCAGGTTCCCCAACGTCAAATACTGCGTGATGGGCTTCATCGACCCTTCGTCAGCAGCGCTGGTTGCGAACACATGGTGCGCAGGGGTTTGCAGGGGGTCCTTCATGCTCCCGCCTTCTAAGAGAAATTCTATGCTTTCAGAGGTGCCCCCGATTGATGCACTCTTTGTTAGCCCGTTAGCCCTCTGGTTCATCTCCCTGGGGATTGGTTTGATATTGAAACTGCCAAAGCGAGCTTTTGTCCCCATCACCTTGGAGAAGTACCTGTGCAACCTCGGTTCTTTTACTTCGAAGTCTCCCCTGACCTGACCCACGATCAACTGTGAGTCGGTCTTCACGGCGATGCTCTCTACTCCGAAGTGTAGTGCCAACTCAAGGCCTTGCAACATTGCCTCGTACTCCGCCTCGTTATTGGTTGCCTGGAAGCCGAGCCTCAATGCTTTCTCAACTCTGAGACCCGTTGGGGTCTGTAAGACTATCCCGATACCCGACCCAGAGGCATTCGTATATTCGTCTGTGTAGAGCATCCAGGCTGAAGGGGGGTGAAGATGAGACATCTGATTTAGGTCATGCCGCTTGCCAAAGGATTCGATTTCCACCAGAAAATCCGCCATGACCTGTCCTTTCTTTGCCGTTTGAGGCTGATATTCGATATCGTATATCTCCAGCTCGATAGCCCATTTGGTCAGTCGTCCCGACAGGTCTGGTTTGGCCAAGATTTGACGGATGGGGAAATCCGTATACACAGTGACCGAGTGCGCCTCAAAATACTGCCGGAGTTTCTTTTTAGCGTTGACTAGAGCGAGGACCAGCTTTTTTGCCACATTGTATCGGGTTTCGGCATCTAGGAGCATGTAGCTTATATAAAACACCGGAATCTATTTATCAACTTCCTCGATGAACAGTACGGCGCTGACCGCTACTTTGGACACCGCTAAATAGGCGTACAGACGCTCCCTCTCTACCGGGGAAGCCAGGATAGGTAGGTGACTCAGATACAGCTTGAGATCTGCTAGTGCCTTGTCCTGTTCTTCCCCCCAAATGGCAGTAGAGCTTTTCTTCAAGCATTAGAAGAAAGGCTTGCATCGGTTAGACATCTTGGATACGAATCGGCTGAGAGCGGCTACCTTCCCGGTCAGGCGTTGGACCTCTCAGACAGATGAGGGTCTCTGCATATTCGCGATCGAGGTCAGCTGGGTCGGGTTTGTCTCAATACCTCTCCGGCTCACGATATGCCCCAAGAATTGCCCAGAGGATACCCCAAACGCACATTTCTTGGGATTCAGACGCATCTGGTGCTGCCTCAAAATCTGAAAACATTCGTCCAGGTGCCTTAGATGGTCTGAATCCTCCCTGCTCTTCACGACCATATCATCGATGTAGACCTCCATAGTCTTTCCCAGTAGCCTGGCGAATATTTTATTCATGAACCTCTGGTAGGTTGCCCTTACATTCTTCAGGCCAAATGGCATATGCCTGTAGCAGTACAGACCTCGCTCTGTGATAAAATCCGTGTGGATCTGGTCTTCCGCGTACAGGGGGATCAGGTTGTATCTGGAGTAGGCATCCAAAAAACTCATTCTGTTGAATCCTGCCGTCGAATCTACCATTTGGTCGATTCTTGGCAGGGGGAAACTATTCTTCGGGTAGGCCTTGTTCAGGTTGGTGAAATCTATGCAAATACGGTCGTTGCCGTTTTTCTTTTTCACCACTACCAGGTTGGAGACCCATCGCGGGTATACGCATTCCCTGATCAGACTGCTCTCCAGCAGCTTTTCTACCTCCTTGTTGATCACCCTATTTTTCTCTGGCGTGAACTTTCAGGGTATCTGCCTGACTGAAGGGAAATGGGGATCTATGTTCAGCCGGTGGCAGGAGTGTGCGAGGTCTATCCTGGGCATATCATCGTGGAACCAAGCGAAGACGTCCTCATTCCGCTTCAGGAATCCCAATATCTCGTTCTTTTGCTCCTCAGGTAATAAGGCCCTGATTAGAATCACCTTCGCTGGTTCTTCCTCTTTCAAAGGGACCGCTACCAGCTCCTCGATCGTGGATTCTTAACCGTCAGACTCTTCTTCAATTCGCCTCATGTACGCTGGCAGGCGGTCCTTTGATTGCTATCCACCCCCAGTTACGGCGCTTGCGCTAGCGTCAGCTCCCCTAGGACGGCCGAATAGCATTTCTTTGCGGAGGCCCGGTCTTCCTTGATGTCAATCGTGTACGTACCATCTTTGATTGACATCTTAAGACCTGGTAGAGGGTGGAAGCGACCCCATGCATGGCGTGGATCCATCCCCTTCCCATGATGATGTTGAAAGAGGATTGGCAGTCAATGATGACGAAGTCCACGTCCAAACATCTCTCAGCTGCGTAGACATTAAGGGTCACGACGCCTAAAGGGCAGACCTTCGTGCTGTCGAAAGTGAACAGCGGTTGACAGGTCGGCCTGAGTGCGCTTCTATCCAAACCCATATTCTCGAATGTGCTGAGAAATAGGATATCTATCCTACTTCCACCATCGACCAGGACCCTTCCGACCAATGCGGAGCCGATCTGCAGTTTAATCACTAAGGGATCGTCGTGAGGGTGGCGCACCGTGGTTAGATCTTGCTGGGTGAAAATGATGGGGGCGGCGGATGTGCAGCTTTCTCCCGACATCAAGTGGTTGACGGAATGTCCCATCCCCCTCAAGCGCTTCGCCCTACTCTCGACTCTTTTGAGGCATCTTTCTTTTTCCTCTTGATCCTGGGTCGGCTCTAGTTTGCCCACAATGGTCAGCACTATCGTCAGGGTCTGCTCTCCTGACCTAGAGGCTTGGGCCTTCTTCCCTTTCTCAGGCCTAGTGATGTCTTCCAGCGGCTGGGTTCTGCCGGTTTTCACGTACTGCTTTAACCTGCCAATGTGAATCACCATCATGACCTGAGCGTAAAGGTTGTGGTAGTGGATGGTGTCGTGCCCGAAGTCTTTATGGAACTAGCAATACCTGTTCCTGTTCTTCATATGCTCAGGAACGCCAGATATGAGTGGGTATTTGAAAATGCCCCTGTCCTTATTTTGGAGGTAGATCACGTCGATCGGCGTGTTGAGCTCATATTTTGGCAGAGGGTCACGGGTCGTCTTCCTTCTCTTGCCACCCTCCTGACCATCTCGGACGGGGATTTCTTGCTTCGGAGCCGACCCTTGGCCCGGTGAGGGCCTCTTCACCCCTTGCAGGGCTGAGGGTTGTACTGGCGTCGTTGTTATTGCGGTAGAGGTCTTGGGCACCTTCTGGTGGCTTTCCAGCACCCTGAATACCCTTTTCGACTTTGCCTGGACATCCGCCATATCGTACAGAAGATTTAGAAGGAGGTGGTCCGATAGCATTGATCCAGGCTGCAGGCTCCTGACGAACGAGCCTGCAGCTTGGATTGAGTCGGTGTTATGGACCAGTGACATTATCTCGAGGAAACACGAGAGGTACTCTTGTGGGGACTCATCTGCGACCTGCTCTAAACGGTCTAGGTCTCGCATAGTTTTTTGTTGTCTTCGGACACCTGCGTACTGCTTCAAGAAAAGTTTGCATAAGCCTTCGAACCCGTTTATAGACTTTTTCGGAAGCTGCCTGAACCATAGCAGGGCTGGTTCCACCAGAGTCGTAGAGAAGACTTTGCAGGTCACGGCCTCATCCCTGGTTTCCAAAACTATCTTCTGCTGAAAATGGTATATATGGTCGAAGGGGTCGGTTTTCCCCTCGAATGGCCTGAAGGTCAGGATGGTGAAGTCACCTCGGTCTGGGTTCCATCTGGATGCAGTCAGCGAAGGCTGTTCGGCTGATCCCTCTTACAGTTTGTTCTGCCAGATCATCGAGGGTATGGCTGTGATGGGTGCCGAGCCTCTTACCCAACTCTGCCATCATCTCCTACTTCCAGTCGGGGGGCATACCTCCAGGGCTTCCATGGTGTCTTCCGCCCGTTGTCTCCCTAGTTTGGAAGGGTCTCGACTGGCTTTGCCGTGGCCCCTGCATCCGCGACCCGGATGGGGCGGGAGCTTCTCCCCGCGGTTGACTTCCGAATTCTTGTTGGACTTCTTCATCGAAATCTTCCCTCCGCTGGGTCCTGTCTTCGCTCGCCAACAACCCTTCGAGGCGAGCGTTATCTCTGCGTACCTCCGCAAGCTTGTCCCTTAAACCTAGGATGGCCTTGTGGGCCATCTCTACCTTCCGGTTTGCTTCCGCCATGGCGGCAAGTATCTGATCCAGCTTCTGCTCTAGACCTAGTCGTGCTTCTCGAGAGCTCCCTTCGGCGTCGAGACGTGTGCTCCTTGTTGTCATTCTTAAGGGTGCCATCAAACGTTGTATGGCTTTTCGTTCGGGGAGAGCGCAGTCATGAGTCTCCTACTCTTTTTCTCACGCTCAACCTTTTTCCCACAGACGGTGCCAAATTGTTGGAGCAAGTTTCTCACCAACCGTCCATATGTCTCGAACTGCTGATTCTGTATTCTCCAACTGTTCACGTGTCCTCGCTGTCCCAAAATACTCTGAACTCCAAGCAGGGTCGGAGAGGCGGGGGTGGCTACCTGCAAAGACTCTCCGATGCTTAAGTCAGTGGTTTATCTTTGATACAGGGTAGCAAGGAAATATTTTAGTATGAGTATATCTTTTTGTTTCTTGCTCATAGGCTAGTCTATATATTTCTTTTTGTAAGCGTACATGCCCCTCTCGGGAACGCATGGCTCTTATATATATAATCTTGAGATTGTGAACCATGCGAGTCTCAATCTCAGGACCGAGTACCTTTCTCCTCAAAGTCTTTTTCAGAGGTCACGGGGCGAGATTTCTGCAATCTCCTCTGTATCACCGTAGCCTGATTTCCACCGTCTCCTACGGCTTCATTCTGTCAGGCGTGAGATTTGGGTAAATCGCCGTTCTGTTAGGACGGTTTGTCCCTTGCGCACGCCTACCTAGGATCGTATTAAATGCTTTGTCTGGGTCTGGAGTCGTAAGTTATTTTCCATTGTATTCAGATGGAGGACCTTTGGGGCTTCTACCCCCCCAACTGTCGAGGTAAGGGCCATTGTACTCAGGTGGAAGACCCTCGGGGCTTCCGACCCCCAGCTGTCGAGGTTGGGGTTAGACTTGGCCAGACTGTCCAGGGTCTGTGATGGGCTCGGCCCTAACTTCGGACGACCTAATGGCCGATTGTGAGATCACGTGCGACTCGCGTAGCCTTCCACGTGGCGTATGGCTTGGGAACGGGTCCCACAATACCAATTCTAATACAAGCACAAGATGTTAGACCCGTCTAATTAAGTCTAAATTGCTACTAACATCTAAATAAATCATAATGGAGTTCAAGAAACACACGAATGGTATCCTTCAAGATCCGAGTGACCTGGGAAATTATAGAAAGTAATGAGTAATAGCAATCCTATTCTAGGCAACCAAACAGAATCATCCGTATTTCCTAATATTACTCTCATTGTAATCAAGATCACTCTCCTTAGTTCTCGTATCATAAATATGAAGTGCTCACCAGAAATGAGTTCAACAATCCATGAAGCTTTTCCTTCTTTTATAAACTTAAATTTTTAATAAGTAGTGAAGCCAAGAGCAATCTGCAAGCATTCTCAATGTAAGAAATTATTATAAACAAGAAACAAGTTGATTGAGATTATTTATACAAAAATTGAATGCTTTTGAAAAAGTTGCTGAAAGGGCATGCATCATTTATATTAAAACCCCAAAAAAATGATACAGATAACATGTACGTATACAAATAACTACCGCTAATCCAAATGATTCAAAACGTCTGAAGTGATCAGAACTTGAAGAATGGCTTGCTAGCTGTTGACTTTCATAAATATTATACAGACCCAATGGACATTGCTGGTTCAATTTCCAGTCCAAAAGAAAACTCAGGAATCCAGTCCAATTCCACCTCAAATTTTCTCAACAACCAAATAAGTTAGACCACGTCATAATCAAATTAAAACCCATATGTTTCACGTTATAAATAGGTAAAAAATAACCATCACCATGCTTATGATTGTTGACTATTTATGATTAGAACCAATGAACGCGGATCAGAAAACCTGTCAAAATCAAAAACACAATCAGAAAAGCCCTATGATTTCAACACTTGATTGTCGACCTTTGAAAGTGAACAAATAAAATCAAAACAGCAGATAAAAATAGATAAAAAATAATAATAACTGTACACTTGATCATGGAGCTAAGATGGAATTACCTATTTAGGCTATTTTGGTTTTGATACTCCTGAAATTGAGCCTCCTGCACGAAAGTGGAACTGACAGGTAGAGCTTCGGATAAAAACGGCCGTAGTATCCGTAGCTTCGGTAGAAAATGGCGATGCTTAGTCGATAGAGCCTAGACCTTTAAAATCTCAGCTCTGGCCATGGATCTCCATTCTTTGTTTCTGGTGTGAAGGAAATGTGAGTGTGAACAATAATGGAGGTTCGAGTCGGGTTGTTTGTACAGGATTTAGGGTTGTCTGGTACAACTTAATCCACTTTTCATATTAATAATATTAATAGGAATGCTAAATATAATGATACGATCGTTTATTATCTAAAACAATTATGTTTGGTTATACACAGTAGATATTAGATAATTATATTTGGTTGCGCATGAGAATATGCTTAAATTAAAATTAAAAAATTAAATTGCTTATAAAATAATAAAATTTGTTAGTATAAAATAAAATAATTTGTTATGATTCCTAGGATGTCATATTTTTGTTTGTTTCGTAGTTTAGGATGGATTTTAGATGGAGGATCATTTAAAATACACATATTTTAGTAACTTTAAGATGACCTTACTTAAGAAGATTAGATTCTCGAGATGATTACTTTATTAGGTGTTAAAATGGTACTAAACATAGGAATGAATTGAAATACTAATTTCTACCTAAAGATTATTCCATACCAAACGACATCTTAGGAGAAACGGCGATGCTTAGCATGAGGTGTTGAGTCTATTATGGGTATGGGTCTGACTATGGTAAAACAACGAGAACATGATATCTAATACGAATTTTTCAAAAATAAAGACAAAAATCTGATGATTCTCCTATCACTTATTTTTATACGGTGTCTTTGGTAAGAATACCTCACTTTCCCATTCTTCTTCATGCTTCCTAGATCTGTTCCTCTCTCTTTTTAAAGTTCTTTTTTTGGCAGGATATTTATTACAGAATAGTTAACTTCAAGTTTTCTTCATCTATTTCTCCATAACCTCTCCTTGTCTAGATTGCTTATGTTGAGTCCATTGAAAATTTGCACATCTGTTATGAAGTGCACTTATTAGACATCGATGCTAAGGCTGACCTCGAAGGAGGAGAGAGAATCGTCGATATCAAACTCGTCGTCGTCTATGGTGCTATCAATTTGATTTTTAGGGGGATTTTCATCCTTGAATATTGATAAATTAGTTTTTTTTTCTTTGCACATTTGAGCTTTTAGAATATTGAAATCGTAAATAGTTTTGGGGTTACCCTAATTTTTAACATTTATTTTATTTTCAAGTTTATAAATTAAACTTTTAGATATTAATTCATAATTTATATATTACAAGTCATGACATTTTACTGGTTAGAAGAGGGACATTGTGGAATTTTTCAGTTTCATTAATTATAACAAAGATAGTACTATGTGCATTGTTATTAGTTTAACGATTTTTCTAAATTTGATTTTTATAGTCTGTGAAGTGATTTATGTTTAATATAAAAAAAAATAGATTTATCAAACTAGTGTAATATAAAAAAAAATTGGCTTCTAGGAAATATTTGTGATTCCCTATGATTTACTTATGTATAAGGCATTCTGCTAAAAAGAAACCAAATTAGTTTCCAATAAGCCTTTATAGTTTCTTGTGATTTACTTATGTCAGAGCATTCTGTTAAAAGGAAACTAAATTAGTTTTCATAAAATCTTTGTGATTTCTTGTGATTAACTTATGCGCTGACATTTTGCTAAAAGGAAATCAAATTAGTTTCTCAAAAACCTTTATAATTTCTTATGATTTCCTTATGTATTGGATATTCTCCTAAAAAGAAACCAAACTAATTTCCAATAATTTACTTATGCACCAGACATTCTCCTAAAAGGAAACCAAACTGGTTTCTAGGAAATCTTTATAGTTTCCTATAACTTACATACATAATGGGAATTCCGCTAAAAGGAAACTAAACTGTTTTTCAATAAATCTTTGTGGTTTCTTATAATTTACTTATGTACTGAGTATTCTGCTAAAAGAAAACTAAATTAGTTTCTTAGTTTTCAAGAAACTAGTTTCCTGTGATTTATTTAGCTATAGGACATTCTGTAAAAAGGAAATCACAATGATTTCCAGGAAATATTCATAGTTTCATGTGATTTACTTATATACAGAATATTTTATTAAAAGAAACTAAACTAGTTTCTAGGAAATTTTTGTGTTTTCTTATGATTTACTTACATACAAGACTTTCGGCTAAAGGAAATCAAACTACTTTCTAAGAAACTTTTGTAGTTTCCTATAATTTACTTACTTACAGAACATTCCACCAATAAGAAATCAAATTAAACTAAATTAGTTTCTAGGAACACTTTGTGGTTTCTTGGAAAAAAAAAAAAAAAGATGACTTATTTATTAAAATACCACCACATTTTTTAGCTTCCAAAGTATTTAGAAAAATGCGACCACTTTGTGGTCGTACAGATTTTTGTTATTTTTAAATGATCGTAAATTTAGGTATATTTTTTGAAAAATAGGTATAAGTGTCCAAAACCCTAAAACAATGGAGTTGGACTATGGAAAAAAATTTATGCCTAATCCATTTCGAACTTTGGGCTTGGCCCTTTGGAAAAAAATAGAAATTTGATAAAATAAAGTAGGTTTCTCTTTTTTACCCCATACTTTAGTAGAAAGATATATATTAATTAAAAAGATAATGTAGTAATTTTGCGGCGTTTTAGAAGAAGTGCAATAATTTTGTAGAATTTCATAAAATGCTGCTTTCATCACAAATTTTAAATAATGTCTCAATTCAAAAAGTTTTGTGGCATTTTCTATAGGTACTACGAAAGAATGCTACAAAATTTATACTTTTAGTAGTGCTCGACAAGGTGTCTAAGAATTTGACGAACAAAAAAAATTACATCTAAATGACAACACCAAATAGTGTGTCAAGAGTGCTAAACATGATGTGGAGCTGCACTAGGCATAGTATTTATCAACTTGAAAGAAATATATATATATATATATAGGTTCTCAATTCAATAGGTATTTTTTTTTTACCTATCCATAGGTATTTCTTTTTTTGGTTAATAGATTATTATCCAACGATTATCATAATTTGGTTAGTTGAAAAAAAAATAAAAATAAAAATCTATTATTTAATTGTTTCTCTCTTCACCTTTTACTATAAAAGTCATACGTAATCAATTTTAATTGGGCAAAACAATACCTATGCATAAGTAAAAAAAATAATTTGTGCCCATATATAAATATATTTCAATTTTGCACTAAAAAATAATGTCGAGATTGTTAGAGAGGATGTCGAAAGATGCTAGATAAAGTGTCTAGCAATTCGACTTCCTTTGTCTAGATAGAATATGGCCTTTTGATGAGATAATAACTAAGAATATTTTGTATTAATGTACTCATTCAAAAATTATTGAGAGTAGTATATTTCTTAAAATACACTGTGACTCCGATATTTTTTTTCACACGAGATGTATGTGTCGCATTGCAATAAGCTTACAACAGAGAATAATATTTCCTTGGCGTATATGTTATGGTTGTGCGTAAGCCAGAAGCCTCAAAATCAAAAGCTATACATATGCCTTTTTAAAAAAATAAAAAAATAAACGTTGCATTGAGTGTCATTCATCCTTTACTTTGTTCAAGTAGAAAAACAAACAAATTATAATAATATTAAAAATAGAATCACTTCCTTTATTCCTCGAAGCCATCCCTTTTCTCCTTTTCTCGCCATTCCAACCAAACCAATATACGTGAGCCTATATATACAATGTTAATACTAGAAAAAAACTCCTCACTCCCCAATTTTCTTTTTTTAACTCTCAAAACCAATTACAAAAAAAAAAAAAAAAAAAAAGCCTCATACCCAAATTTCAAAACAATATATATGTCTTCAACTCGTCGTCCTCGTATAATTGTCAATGGAATTAGAAGAACAAGAACGTTCCATTTCTTCTGGTGCATCAATTGCCAACGTACAATCCGAACAGTCCTCTCAAGCGCACACGACATCACTTGTCCATACTGCTCAAACCAGCTTCACGATCACGAGCTCGACGTTTCAAGGCCGACATGGCGGCGGCCGCTTTTCGAACCCTCCGGCGGGTTGCTCGATCCCACAACCCGCCCGCATCATCTTCAGGATACCGACATCCGCTCCAGACGCGGTTGGATCTCGGAAACCGACGAAGAAGAGTCATGGATTACCCGCCAAATTTCTCGAGAAAATAATAATATAAGGGACGACGACAACGAGGACGTTTTCTTGAATGCTCTAGAAGATGAGATAATGGGAGGGATAGCGCCGGAAGACGAAACCAGGCAACAACGTCGGCCGGGGGCGTCGGTTTCCGCGATAGAAGGTTTGCCGAGGGTAAAAGTAACGGAAATTCAGTTGAGAAACGTCCCGTTATGTCCAGTTTGCAAGGAAGAATTTGAGATAGGTGGGGAAGTGAGAGAGTTGCCGTGTAAGCATTTCTATCACTCCGATTGCATCCTCCCTTGGCTGCGACTCCAAAAAACTTGTCCAATTTGCCGGTATGAGCTTGAGGATAGCCATGATCGAGAACTGACCAATACGGTGCGCTTGTTGTGGACTCGGCTGCTTGCTCTCTGGCCAGTTCGTGCATTTTTAGATTGGAGATATTGGAGCTTTGTTTTTCCACGTCAGAATTTCAATGGAGCTAGTAATTATTTAATTATTCAGAAAAAAATATAATTATATTTTTATTTTTACTTTTATCTCTTATATTTTGAATTATACGTTGCGTTTATTATTAACATTAATTTTCGATTTAAAATTTATAACAAATTTATATTTTATCCGATTAAATACTAATTTTTAAGTATTTTGTTTACAAAAATATCCTTCAAAATATAAATATATAATTTTTTAAAAAGAAATCACATTTAAAGCACGCATAAAATCGGTTAACATTTATATAAATAATATTTAATTTTTGTAGGTTTTTCGGTTCTTAAATTATTTTTTTAAAATATTTATTCTTTTAGTTATTTATTATAATTATTTTTAAATTTAAATTAAGTATTTAAATATATATCTTTAAAATTTAAATTGGTATTTTGATAAATTTATGGATCAAAATTGGTGTTTGACCAAAATAATATATAACTTTATTATAAGTTTCAAATTTAGAGGTTAGTATTAATAATAATCAAAATATAAAGTATAATTTAACAAATAGTCAAAATATAAGGTATAGAAATATAATTAACCATTCAGAAAAAAATTGTTATTTCAAATTTGAGTTTCTTTTGCCTTAGTTTTAATGTTCATTTTTTTCTTTTGTCCGAATATTTTGGAAATCTCCTAAAAACATCATAAATAATAGTGGTTTTTTTTCCATAATAAAAAAGGGCTCTTACTATATGTCAAAGCGTCGTTGACATGTCTAAAAATGTCAAATCTACAAAAATTCATTAAAAAAGTCATTTTGGCCAAATTAGTCCTACCAACGTTCCAAAGCAAATCCCTATAACAAAGGAAATTTAATTTAAAAGGGTAAATTTTCAGAATAATAAAAAAATGAAAAATTTCAGATTTTAAAATTATTTGAAAAATCCTCGATTTATTTAGAAAAGTACAATTTTTCAAAATATTTAAACAAATAGCACTTTTTTTATTTATTGAAGAGATATGTAACCCATTATATGATATAACCAGACTAGTTATAAAGTAATCAACTGGTTTTCTTAAATACCATTGAAAAATGCTAATTTTAAAACTGGTATTTTTCGAAATTATTTTGCAAACTGGTATGTCTCCAAAATAATTCTAAAAATCAATATTTTTCTAAATGAGTTTTCAAAAAATTCACTCCATCCTGGATTTTTCTGATTTTTTGGATGTTGGGCCTAATTTTTTTAAGTAGCGCCCAAGCAAATAATGCTATCATAATTTATGCTGATTTGAGTTTTCTGCCCCAATTTTACTTTTATTTTCCTTTTATAATAACAACATAAAGTACAGCGATATACCTACTTATTATTAATATGTATTTAGTTTGTGGTTAATTCTCTTATAATTGTTGTGTTAGAAACATAGTTTTAATTAAACAGCTAGTTATTAACTTTGTGCGCAGCCAGCACCTGGTGGCCCTCTTGGCTCATTCTTTAAAAAGTAGAGTTCGCACTGATTTGGTTTGCAGTATATGTATACTTAAGTAAAATGTATATAATAATTCAAATCCATATTTTCGTCATGTACACTACCGAAGATCACTGCTGTCTTATAAATGATTTCAGATATACTTTATCAGGTATTTACAGGTATGCTTTATGATACTTGATCCATGGTCTCCTAATTTCAGTATTTTAGGGGTGAAAAAAAAGCTAAATATTTAAAAGAGAAAAAGAACTCGGTTGAGAAATGAGGCGCATAAACTTGTCAAAAGTTGTTTTTCTGTTTAAAATTATTTTTATGGTTTGGGGAAATTCTTGTCTATACTGTAGCAAACAAAATATCTAAATAAAGGGGGAAAAAAGATGGAGATATGGAGACTAACCAACTAAATTAAAAGTCAGAAAGTTTGATTGTTTTGTATTGTTTTCTTTTTTTTTTGGTTTTCTTCTTTCGTTTTATTTTTCAAATATGATATATATCAAAACTCGATCGTCTGATCATGATTTATATGCAGATCAGTCATATATACTGATAATTATATTCTAATAGATTTAAATAATCAATTTGACATTTTATTCTCCAAGGATCATAAACCTTAAGTTTTTCCTTGTATAAAAAGGTCTAAATTCATATTTTAGTATAGCCATGCAAGTAATGCAATATATACACACTGCGTTACTTATTTTACATTTTTTTTCTCACATTTTCTCTTTGTTTTTGCAGTTAATTTCATTTCATATGGATGCAATGTGCATGCAAAATTATTTATTTAATTAATGATTCTTAATTTTTCTAAGTTGAAAACGTAATGTATCCATTTTTCATTTGAGCTACAGAGGATTGAAATACTCTATAATCTATAAGTTTCTATGTGATCTTGTAATTATTTGTACTTGTATTATTACATGCGATAGAAGAGACAAAATTGTAAGACAATCCATACCTGATTTGACGATAAGATTGATGATGTGACATGCATAACGTTTATGCAATAAAAATCCTCCGATATATAAACTTACCAAATTACTAAGTAATTTTATGGCTTTTGTGTTTGCGGTAATATTATCTAAAGTGATAGAGATAATGCGATTCACTATGCCATATTATTCAATAATATTTAAAATTCTATTTCTAATAATTTCAGCAGTATGTTTATCAATGACTCGAAAACCAATTATTATTTTTTGCATTATCTATCTTGAATATAAATAATGTGTAACTACACTTAAATAATCTTGTTTGAAACTAGCACCCCAAATGTCAGACGTCAATGAAATATAAAATTTTAATAAAGTTAATTCAGATATTAATTTTTTACGCATATTTTCATAAACTTTAATCAAATCACTCATAATAGTATTTCTAAAAACTCTTTTAAAGTTTTGATGATAAGATCTTCTAATATAATCTTCATAGCTATTACAATCACCAAATCTTAATGGTAAATCCTTTCAATAATTAAACGTGCTAGAGATTACCTAATTACTAAAAGATCATAATTCCAAAACTTATCGAACCATCCTTGTTGAATTGAAATATTGATTAAGTGGGTTCTTTGTCACTTTTGTGTTTTTTGACACATACATCACTATGTCTATTCAAATGAGGGATTCCACTTGATGATTTAGCAGTTAATAATTTCTTACAATATTTACATCTTGCCATTTTTATCTTCTTACTATCGGTCTCATATTTGAATTCCGGATCGAAATGATCCCACATATTGGAAGTTGTCCTTGTAAGTTTGGAGGTCGTGCTTGTACTTGGCAAGCAACTATCTTCAAATTCTAAACAACTTCCACTAGTATTTGGATTAGTTTGCATTTTGGGGACTTGGTCACCCTCTTTAACTATGCGAATTTGGTCGTCATTCATTTCCAAATCAGTAGTGATATTTTTTGACATATTCATGTCCTACCTGTATTAAAAATATGGATATTAAAATCATACACAACTACAAATAAATTGAAATTAAAAATATAATATTATAATGAAATGTCTACTAACTTAATTATAAAGATTTATAAATTACAAATTAATTAAAATTTAAAATATAAAATAACTTTCTACTAACTTAATTATAAACTACTACAACTTATAAATAAGTTGAAATTAAATATATAATATTCTAATAAACATTCAACTAACTTAATTATAGACAACTACAAAAAAAATTGAAATTAAAAATATAATATTCTAATAAATTGTCTACTAACTTAATTATAAAGAACTATAAATTACAAATTAATTGAAATTAAAAATATATAATAAACTTTCTACTAACTTAATTGTAAACTACTACAACTTATAAATAAATTGAAATTAAAAATATAATATTCTAATAAACTTTCTACTAATTTTATTATAAACTACTACAAATTACAAAGTAATTAAAATTAAAAATATATAATATTCTAATAAACTTCAAACTAATGAATTACTATTTTAATTGTAAATAATTACAATTGAATTGAAATTAAAAACAAAGCATTCTAGAACTACTAAACTGCAAAGTATTAACTATAATTTTCACAACCCAAAATCCGGACTAGTGGCAGAAGGAGAATTTTGCAAGGATGAGAGATTCCTTGATTTATTTGAAAAACGTCTAACAAGTTTTAGTTTTATAAAATAGTCCATTTTAGATAAAATATTTGGAATTCCATCCCGTGAATTTCTCCCACAATTCATATACACCATTAAACATAGATTGAATAAATACCGAAAAAAACATAAATCGAATATATGCTCAAGCATCATCATCATCCACGTCAAAATAAACTCCAAAATGACATACATGAGTTCACAGACAAAAATAGAATGTAGTAATCTTGGTTCAATACTAAAACAAAACTCAAATATTCCAAACACCACAACAATATGCTTTAAGTATTACCAAGATAATAAACTACAATCTCGATGGCCTTTTACTCTTCTTGAACTCCAAAATCGTACTAAACACCACCTGAGGAAAGGAGTGAGCAAAAAATGCCCAATAGGGAAAACAGTTACCTCGATCGGAAATATTTTAGTGATGGAAAGCTCCTGCATGGTTAGTTTAAATCCAATATATGTATATATATATATATATATATATATACTTCAAACTGGAAATCTACGTATATATATATATATGTATATATGTATATAAAGTAGTATGATCAAAACTATCAATCCATATGTACATGTTACCAATCAACCCATACACATGAGGTCACATCTTCTCATCTGTGGAAACCTAGGATGATGGCACTAAGTTTACCTAACAGTCTGCCTGATACCTAAGCCCATACCCGGAGGAGATACCCATGTGTTGCCTACTAAACCTGGAGGGGCAACCGAATTGCCTACGCCTACCAAATAGGGAGGTAATCAAAAGTAACAAAACTCTGTGCGATTTTACAGACTCTACACCGATGATGGGATACGCAGCACCATACTGCAAACTCACGATGCTAACATAGTACTCGTGTATGATCCTATGACACATACAAATCAAAATTGAAGTGTGAACATAATTGTACTCTGTTTTTTCAGGAAAATAAGTATATTATGTTTCTATAGAAAAATGGACAACACAATAGTCCTATTTTGATATACCCAAAATAACTTGCACTCAGAAAATCCTTAGAGCAATATAGTATATATGTATATTATATTATCACACAGTTTATCACATATGTTCAACAAATTCAAAAAATACATTTGTTCTCATATGTTTCAGAAAATAAGTTAAATTCGAAAGTAGTATAAAACGAAGGTAACCGAATTCTTACCTCACAAAAATAGCGATACCATGCTATTAAATCCTCAAGGTGTCGTTGACGATCGTCCGGAGAGTCAAGAACCAATTCCAAACTCTCGATCGTCTTCTTATGAAAAACCAACTTCTCAACGGAGCTTCAAATCCACAAAGAACATTTTCACTGAATTTCTAGTACCCAAAATAGCTAGGTTAGATATATAACTTGTCCAATTCAGGTCGGGCCCACACCAGACTGATGGCATGCAAATCGAGGCAAATCTTAGCCGTCTAATTTCGATTTTTGTGCCAATCACCAAACATAGGTAATATATATATATATGTGTGTATGTGTGTGTGTCAGACTTTCCTATTTGTCGAGTACAATCTAAAAATGACAACAAAAAACCACGATCCAACGATCGGATTAAAAAGTCAAACTTAAACTCAAAATTTCCAAAAATGGAACTTTCGATTTGGGTAGTATGGGGTTAAGATATATATATCTTGAGCTTTCTCTCAGTAGGACGAATCTAACGAGGCTAAGAATGCGAGCTGAAATGGCCCGAAATGATGCCGGTGATGAAAAGCTTCAAACGGCTAAAAATGACGTTTTCCGGCGAACGGGCGGTAGTTCTGGAGGGCGGACGATGGCTTGGGTGGCAGTGCAGCCCTCTTCGGTCCCTCGGCCGAGAGTGAGCAGAGAGAGAGAGAGAGAGAAAGAGGGTAAGTAGGAAGATGAACCCATGCGAGTGGTCATATGGGACTGTGCAAATTTTTAAAAATTTGCATTGTAGTCCCCGGTTCCCAAACTCAATCAATTCAATCGTGAAAATTAATTGCAATTTAGTCCTTCCTCAATAAACTTTTGCAAATTAATTCACCTAATATAATACTCGAAAATTGGTAAAATTCCAATTCTACTCTCCCAAAAATCCGGGTTTTTACAATTATACTAGTAATAATAGTAAACAACTAAATATACCACAAATTAAGGAAATTAAAAAAATAAGTGTGATAAATAAATTGAATCATACCTTGAATTAAGTATTATGAGTTGTAAAGAGTTTGGAGACTATAAAATATAATTAATAATAATTAGTAATTATTAAATAGTAATTATATAAGAGAGAAAAAGATAAAATTGAGAATTTAATTAGAGATTTCGAGAGAATAAGAGAATATTTGAAAATTGTAAGTGTGAAAAAACAGTAGAGAATGTAACATATTTATAGTATAAGAAAATATAAATATTATTTTTTAAAAAAATTTAAACTTAAAAAAAAATAAAAAACAAACCAACGTTCAATGGTATTATAAATTACCGTTGAAAAAGTTGGATGAATAGGGGCCCAACTCATCTGGGCTAAAAAAAATTAAATAAAAACATTAAGGGCCTTACTCATCTGGTCCCAAGAAAAAGGGCCGAGTTGACCTGCCAGCACGTATGATCGGATCGGGCTGAGCTGAGAATCCCAAACCCAACCCATCCCTAACCCTAGGGCCGAGCTCAGCCTGAGCCTTGAAATCATCGGACTGGCCTGCATGCCACTTTCCGGGGTCGACCCAATTGCCAGGCCTAACCCTATACTAATATAAAGATTTTTATATTTTCAATATAAAAATAGAATTTTAATAATAAGCCTCCAAATTTTTTAATTCTTTTTAAAATAAAATATATATCTTCTAAAATTTAAGATAAAAATCTAAAACAAATATTCTTATAAAGTATTATATTGATTTATCAATTGTTCATAAATATATAAATAATTGATTATTAAAAAAATATTATTGAGAAATCAAACATTAATAAGGCTATCTTAAAAAATTTTGATTTTCTGATTTTTTTTATATTAATTTTCATATAAATTTAAAAAGTTCATAAGAAAAAAGCATATAAATATTTAGGGACTATTTTTAATTTAAACATTTGCTGAACCTACTATTTTTAATTTAAACATTAATAAACCCCTCTCATTCAGGCTCTCACGCTCCAACTCTCAAGCTCTCAGCTCACTCCCTCAACCCACTCTCTCCCTCGTTGAGCCTGCCGAATGTGGTGGCCTTTCCCTTCCTCACTCAGCCGACAGTTATAGCCACACCCCTCACTCTCAACTCTCAAGCTCTCAGCTTACTTCCTCACCCAACTCTCTCTCTCTCTCTCTCTCTCGCTCAGCTTGACGCATTCCTTGAGCCCCTGTCACTTATTCGTTGTTTTCCAATGGTTGTGTCTTGACCGATTTCGAAGGTACTCCATTTATGACTCTCTCTATATTTAGTGTTTTTTTTTTTCCTGATGGTCGTGTATTGAATGCCCTCAGGCTTGAGCAGGCTTTGGGCATTTCTTTAACACTGAAATGTTTTATTCTATATTTAGCTTTGAAGACTGAAAAAAATTCTACTAGTCCTTACCATATATTACCTTCTTGTCGTCTCACTCTCACTACTGACAAAAATGTTTTCTTTTTTCCCTCTATATTTAGCTTTGAACATTGAAAACAAGTGGGTATTGTACTCAGGCCGGCGAGAGGTCGTTAAGGTGGTGAATGGATTTGGTTTTATTCTTTTGTATTTATATATGTGAAGAGGTAATATATGGTAAAGACTAGTCAACTGTGAATAAAGGGGTGTCTTTGGCTTTAGAGTAGTTGCACGTGCTCTGTGGTGTGGGGTTACTAGGGTATGTACTTTCACCTTGGTCAAGAAGTTAATGTTAGTGATTTGTAGTTTGTACTTTGTACAAAAAGATATTCAAAGATGCCTTTTTTTACTCCTCTGCCGAAGGTGGGGCTATGGCCAATGTTATGCAGATCATGTGAAATGTGAATTAGTGACTAATCCCTTTTCTTTTTCTTTTTTCAGTTAACTATTGTATCCAACTTAGGTCAACAAGGACTGCCAAAATTGCAATGATAGTGGTGTCACATTTCAAATCAGCCTGAAATCTCAGTTGTGCGTAAGAAATGGGTTGTGAATTTGTGATTATTTAAGCTGTGATTATTTACTATTTTCATTGATTTGTGAATATTGTAATTTGTAATTGACTAATTGTATTATGAATAAAAGAACAGCAAAAAAAAATAGTTATTAAATTCTAGCCAATAAACGAAAAAGTTAAGGTTTGTTATATGAAAAAAAAGGAATAATATTGTGACTACTTGTTTATAATTTAGAAAATAAAAAATGTCTTTGTTTGTAATATAATGTGAACTATGTTATGTTTGTAATATAATGTAAACTGTAATATAATATGATGATGTGGTTTATTTATTTGTTTATTTATGTCTCTTTATTTATGTATTTGAACTTTATGATGTATAATTATTAATTGGTCTTGCACTTGGAGTCTTTAAGAGATTGTTAAGTTGTGTTCACATTATTAATGTAAGGTTATGGAGGAAGTAGCGGACACTCCTACCGAAAACCCAACCCAAAATGAGAATCCAATTCCAACCCAAAATGAAACCAAAAGAGCTAGTAGAAAGAGAGAGAGATCACCTTCAGTTCCTAAGAAAGGTTTCTCTATTTGGGAGCATTTTACAATAATTGAAGAGTGTGACCTGAATAATCTTAGGTGTTTGTGTAATTATTGTGGAAATAATTATGCGTGTCACAAAAAGACATGACACTAGTAGTTTATGGTATCACTGTAGGAAAGCTTGTGAGGACAGTCCATATAAGATTGAAGAAAAAAATCAAAAGACATTATCCTTTGAACCTAAGAAAAGGGGGAAAGAGGGTAAAGTGAGTTTAGTGGTTGTGCAATACAACAAGGAGGCTTGTAGGCAAGCAGTTTCGCAATACATTGTGTTAGATAAGTTACTATTTAGGCACATTGAAGCGGTAGAGTTTAGGCAATTAATTAGAACACTACAACCTTGATTTGAATTGCCTTCTCGAATGACCGTTGCTAGGGATACCATGAAAATGTATGATGAAGAGATTAATAAGTTGAAAAGTGTGATACGAAAGGAGAGAGTTTCGATAACTATGGATACTTGGACTTCAATTCAAAATATCAATTACATTTGTATAATTGCTCATTGGATAGATAAGGATTAGTGTTTGCAAAAAAGGATCATTAACTATTGCCAAATTACAGACCATAAGGGAGAAACTATTGGCAAGGAAGTTGAAGCTTATCTCAATGATTGGGGCATTTCTAAATTGTTCACTATTATGGTTGACAATGCTGCTACTAATAATAAGGTTGTCAAGTATTTGCAAAAGAAGTTCTCTACTAAGAAAGATGGTCTTATACTTGGTGGCAAGTTCTTACACTTGAGATGTTGTGCCCACATTATTAATTTGATAGTAAATGACGGATTGAAAGAAAGACATGAATCAATTTCTAGCATTCGAAATATAGTGAGGTTTGTTTCGTCATCACCTTCTAGGTTGAAAAAATTTAAAGAATGTGTGAAGAGGGTATTGAGCGCAAAGGCCTCTTATGTTTAAATGTTCCAACTAGGTAGAACTCTACATTTTTTATGTTGGATTGTGCTTTGAAGTTTCAAAAAGCATTTGAGAAGATGGAATTCGATGCTAACCACATGAAATACTTTGAAGAAGTTGACAAAGATGAGAATAAAAAGGATGGCCCACCTAGTAAAAATGATTGGGAAAATACAAAGATTTTTGTGAAGTTTTTGGAGAATTTTTGAAAGGTAACTATGCAGTTTAGTGGTTCAACCTATGTGACCTCCTATAGATACTTTATTGAAATTACCAGAATTCAAAAAGAGTTGTATACTTTGGCATTTGATGAGGATGAAGATAGTTTATTGGTACCCATGGTGATGGGGATGTGGTCAAAATATGATGATTATTGGGGTCAAATTGAAGATGATTCTAAATCAAATGAGGGCGTACTTGATCCACATTACAAATTTGCGTATTTAGGCCATTGTTTTAAAGCTTTTCATGATGCAAATACTTGCGTTGAAATAGTTAAAAAAGTAGAGGGCACATTACGTAGGTTGTTTGATTCCTACAATAAAATGTTTTTTGGGGTAATATTTTCTAATTCACAAGTTCTAGTGCAACAATCCCAACTTAGTATATCTACAAGCATGGGTGGGAGACTTGGTGGGCAAAGTAGTCGGTTGCATTCTTCATTTGTGCAACAATGACATGAATTAGATGGAGGAAAGACAAAGAATGAGGTTGACTGGTATATTTCTGAAGCTCCTGAGGATGTGATTGAGGGTGCCAATTATGATGTGTCAAAATGGTGGGTGAATATATATATCCCATTTTTCACCATAGTCAATATATATCTCATTTTTCAGGTCCGTTTCAGAACATAGTCAATATATATCCCATTTTTCACCATTTTTAACGTAGATTCCAAAAATGATATCAATTTTAAAATCTAACGGTCTGATCGAAAACTCAATTTCAAAACCAATTACATACAAAACTGTCCACCGAAATTAAAATCAAACGGAGCAAAATCGAGACACAAGGTACCTACCATCAGATTGCCCGTGAGGAGATGAGTCCACGGCGAACGGCTGCCAGAATCGGTTCTGGCGAGGAAAAGAAGCCGCGGTGTTTTCTGCATTTTTCCTGCGATCGGCGGCTCCGACAGGGCTAGTTCTGGCGGCAGAAGTTTTCGCCGGCAGCTGGGTGTCGACGCCAGTCAGTGGTGTGGGGCAACGATGGCTAGAGGTGGCTCAACAGAGCTTCGCCGGAAATCGGGTGTTGTGTTTTTTCGGGGACCAAATCGAAAAAGAATGGGAAAATGTGGGGATTTATGGGCAATTTTTGTAACTGTAGCGCCATGTGTCAACTTCTAATTAATTGGGCATTGTTTTACTTATTTGCACTTGGACCTAATTTTTTGAAAATTTTCTCAAAAATACCCTTAAATAATTACATTTTGACCCTAATTTTCAAACTTTTTTTATATTTTTTCCCAAATGAACCTAGACTCAAATCTGTCCAAATTCATTTTTTTAGTCAAAAGACCAATTTACCCTTACAATTTTTATGGGATTTCACACATGATGTCAGTTGCAGTTATACATATTTATATAACTGAACTCAAATAATCGACAATTAGTCGAGTCCAGATAAGCCGGCGATGAGGGGTTCCAATGGCCTGACAGTAGCGATTTGGCAAAAACTACTTTGGAAGGTGTTATGTTCGTTGGCTTTGATCTTTTCTCCTCTAAGGCGACTTAAGCGACGAGATCTCAAGCGAAGCTTCAGCTGGTGGCTAGCGCGTTGGTTGATCCGGGGCTCTGGTCGCCGCACTTCTGGAAGAAGTTGAGAGAGGAAAAAGAAGAAGAGGAAGAAAAAGGAAAAGAAAGGGAAGAATCAGAAGGAGAGGAAGAGAGAGATGTTTTAAAAAAGTCGTGGGTCCCACCTTTGTATATATATAATATTAATACAAAAAAAGGGTTTTTACATCCTCTTCCTATGAATTTCAACTAGTTAATGCAAAAGTTGGATTTAACATGATTTCTTCTCATAAATAGTATGAAGGAATGCACAAATATTCAATCTGGTTATTGCTGGTCAACAAAATGTGTACTTAGTGCACGAAAATCCACTTACCACACTGTTGTGCGGTCTAAAATCATATGTCAGGTCGCATGAGTAGGAGTTAAGTTCGACCTCCTTCGTGTAAGTTATGTACGACCTCCTCCGCTTAGGTTACATACGACCTCCTCCATGTAGTTGTGTGACCTCTTTTACATAAGTTATGTGCGACCTCCTCAGTATAAGTTATGAGCGACCTCTTCCGAAAGAAAAGGAAACAAGTCTCTACTTCGTCAAACAGGTAACCTACAAGGAAAGAGAAACAGAAGTCTCCCTTTTATGATCGACCAGTTACCCGTTTTGAGTGGTTACCCAATTATGTTGTTACTCAAATTGTATTACCCGATTGTATAGTTACCCGTTTTCATAATTAGGAACATTGAGTTACCCTCACCTATATAAAGGGAACTCAATGTTTCAGATGGGGGATTCTAATTTTCCAATTTTCAGATTTCGAAATTCTGACTTCCAATTTGAAAGAAATTTCTAGACGAGACATTGTAACTTTGAGTGCTTGTAATTCTCCATAAAATAGTGAAAAATAGTGGACGTAAGCTCATCTTTTTCGGGGCTGAACCACTATAAAATCCCCTCTCTTTATTTGCTTTAATTAATAACCCAATTCACACAAGCCACATCTCTTAATTTTTTCTAAATATATTGTTGATAAAACCTCCATCAATAATTGGCGCTAGAAGCAGGGCTATTCCGGCGAGAAAGTTTGTCAAATTCAACTTTTTTAATCATGACAAACACCAGAAATACTACCAGAGTCACCGGAACTAGCCAAAACCAACCCCAAAGCACTGCTGCTACACAGGCAGACCCTGCTCAGGATCATCCTACTATGACCGCAACAGAGAACCTTTCCCAGAGACAGGATTGTATGGAGGAGACATTGGTGAACCTTCAGCAAGTCACTAACCAGATCAATGACACCCTGCGACGACTTGCTGAAGGGCAAATGGTGACCCCACCACAACACGAACATCCCAAAGAACGTCCTGCTCAATTACCTGAGAAAGAAATACAGATCCTAGAGACAAGAAGATGTGGCCAGCCAAGAACTCAGCAAGAGCGTCATGAAGATCGCATCTTCAAAGGAAAAGGCAAGGTCGCAAACTTGCCTCCAGAATCTGGTACGGAGAGTTCAAGTACAAATCGTGATCGTGTACAACCTTCTCGTAAATCCACTAATAGTCAAGATCGCTTGAGCGGCGAATAAGGACGACCATCGAGAAGCGCCTTCGAAAGAATCAGGAGAGAGTCGAGACAAGATCCTGCAGACCTAAGACAGTATTTGGAGAGACGACGTAATCATGATCGATCCATATCGCATCACAACGACCAAAGTCGGTCTCGTCGCATTATTTCACTGGATTCCTCTCACAGATCGCAGAAGAGTCTACCTGACCAACCTGCCAGGCATCAGGATAATGATCGAAGGCCACCTGTGCTGCTAGCGAGAGATGATGCTTTCCCTCTGAACGTCGATGTTCACAATTTAAGGATCGCGTTAGACATACTTGCTGGTTGGGACGATGAGCTCGCTGATGGGTATCGTCAGTCGCCATTCAGTGAGGAGGTTCGAGCTGCAGCCCTTCCCACTGGAATCAGGCTTCCCACCATTAACACTTTTGATGGGAAAACTGATCCACAGGACCATATGGATCACTTCAGTGACTTGATGGAACTATATCGTATTAATGATCATGCACGTTGCAGATGTTTCACTATAACTCTCTCGGGAGCAGCGAAGAAGTGGTTCCGAGGACTCAAATCTGGCTCAATCTCGTCCTGGCAACAACTTCAGACGGTGTTCTTGAGACAGTTTCAAGCTGCAAAGAATTTCACTGTTCCACTTGTTAG
>JXTB01000032.1:247491-305180 GCA_002914805.1 Parasponia andersonii
CTACTATTTAACTAAGTTATCAATAAGTAAATGCATGTGCACATAGTATTGCTTTCATAATTATATTCTTTGTTCTTTTAGCACACCGAGCTCTCTCTCTGAGGATATTGAACCTTTACACTGCATTGGGACACTTCAATAATCAGTAGTGTAATAACATGTATGTAAACGCACATAACATAATGAATGAGTATGTTACTACAAAACTGGTATTAACGACTTCTAGATGCCTAATATGCAATTAGAACATATTTATTATTGGCTTAATATGCATGTGAGAATCTTGGGTACCATAAGTACTGGGCAATAATTCGATCTCAAAGGAAATTTTTCGCTCCGGCGGTAGTCTTGGTAGATCATCAGGAAACACATCAATGTAATCCTTGATGATGATTATATCTTCTGCTCTCTCCTTTTCTTCTTTACTCTTATCTAGAATATTAGCTGGATATCCTAGACACCCGTTACTCATTATTCTCCTTGCTTGCATTGCTGAGATCATCACTCAAGGTTGCTTCTTAGTATCTCCATTATAAGCGAACTTTTCTTCTCCTAGAGTTTTGAACGTGATTCTTCGACTTCGATATTTAATGTTAGCATTATACCTTCCCAAGAAGTCCATTCCTAGAATGACATCATAATCAATCATTCTTATGATGACTAGGTCAGGAAGCTCCCTAGTAGCTATAATTATTAGAACATGTCTTATCCAACAATTCGTTGTCAAAGTTTAACCTGAAGGTAGAGCTACATTTAAAGTTCTAATCATTTTGTCACTATTCTGAGCTATTCTTTTGGCAAACACATGTGACACAAAACAATGCATAGCACCAAAATCAAACAAGACATATGCATTTTGAGTGGCAATAGACAGTTGACCTGTGACCACATTAGAGATTCCTATATCTACATCCTCCCTCGTAAAGGTGTAGACTTGGGCAGTGGTTTCTAGAGGTGCTTCCAATCTTCCTTGACCAATCTAGGCTCCTTCAAGTTTGATTTGCATATTATGAATTTTAGGTCCTTACAGCTTAGAAGTGGTTGGTAGGTTAGCTTGATTCTGTTTACTGTAGCATTTTTTGGCATAATGACCCTTCTTGCCATAGAGGTAATAGGTGTTTGAGCCCAAGCGACATTCTCCAGGGTGTTTCTTCCTAAACTTAGGACATGGTGGAAATTCTACCTTGGCCTTATTTTGTTGTTGAGGCTCTCCTTTTTGGTTTCTTTTGCCATCAAAATTATTCATTCTCTTCTTTCTACTATAATTATTGCGGTTGTTATTGTTGTTATTCTGGATCTTATTATGGCAAGATTGGGTCCAAAATCCTCTTTGGTTGTTGTCCCGATTTGGTTTAGCTTGCCAACATTGGTTCTTCTTTTATTCGAAATATTTTTGTCGTTCTTCCTTGGCTTGGGCAAGACAATATTCTGCTCTGAGTGCCCTTCTTACACATTCTACAACTGAAGTTGGTGGGTTGTCACCACTATCAATGACAACTAATAATTCAGGGCAAAACATTTCAAGCATCCTCCTTACTCATTCCTCTTTAGTAGGTACCAAATAACGACACAGTCTTGCAAGCTGCTCGAACTTTCATATGGCCTCAGTGACTATCATATTCCCTTATTTGATGTTAATGAATTCATTTCGCTAGGCCCATATCGCCATACGATTATAGTATTTTTTGTTGAATTCATGGATAAAGTCATTCCATAACATTTTTCTTACATTTCTTCTCATTTTGACTGTCTCCCACCAATATCGTGTGTCTTTCTCCAAGACATAAGACACACATAACACCTTTTCATGGTCATTAAGGTTCATAAAATCTAGGATGGTTTGGATTGATGACAACTATTCTTTGGCCACCAAAGGATCCATCGACCCTTCAAACTCAGCAGGATGCATCTTTCTGAAGTGTTCATAAAGTAGTTCTTAGCGCTCCATACATCGATCAAGTATTAACAATTCTGGTTGTAGTATTGGTTCTTCCTCTTGAGGTAGAGGTTCTTCATTGTCTACTTGAGATTTGACATTCTCTTGGTGTTGTTACCTTAGTTACTCACGAAGGTTCCTCATCTCCTCTTCTTGAGCTTGGAGTCGTTGTTGCAATTTAGCTACAAGATTACTTAGGTCGGGTGCTTTGGGTGCATTTATTGGACTGGCTCATGGTCTTCCCCTTCCTCTTGCCATTTTTTTTTGTTTATAGTTGACTCTTATTAGTTCAGGATATTATTAGTTATCTCGACTTTGATTATGAGGAAAAAAGATAAATTAAGTAATAAGACATACATTGTTTCACAATAATATTATTTCATTAATTAAAGTACAAGATAAGGACATATAAACATTTCTAGTCTACTCTACACTTAATCTCTCCTATTAGTGTTTGAAGGTTTGCTAGGATTTTCCTCCAGATCCTCTTCCGGGTCCTCTTCAGAGTCTTCCTCATTGTCATTAGTATTTCCTTGTTCAGTGGGCATGGTTCTCTTCGCATCATTTCATGGTCACACCCTTCTTTGCTTTTCTTCTAGGTCTCCTTGTTGGGAAGGTGTTCTTATGGTATTCTCGCGAGATGATCCTTCAGCCATACTGTATTTTATTTCCCTTTGATATTCCTCTTCTGCATGAATTGCCTTTGAACTAATGCATTCAAGATTCATATCAATAAGTGGGTTCCGCATGCGTCTTCGGATATGACTTGGGGCTCCATTCCAATAGATCATAAGCAGGATACTTGTAATACCCAAGATTCTCACATGCATAATAGGCCAATAATAAACATGTTCATATTACATAATACACATATTATGAAACTAGTGTCAATTTTATAATAAATTGCTCATTTGATCTTAAATGCTTTTAATATATATTATTATACTAATATTTGTCGAAGTGTTCCCATGGAGTGCAAAGGCTCGGTAACCTCAATCTTGTAGTATGGTGTGTGAAGAGAGTACAAAACATGCTATAGATAATAATATTGCATGCATTTGCATGTTAATAGTATAACTAAGTTATAATTAGACCGAAATAGTGATCAATTATTCTAATTTAATCTAATTATATATATGTGTTATTTTATAATTGGTTTTTAGTTTCTTATTTTCCATGTTTACTTGACTTTAAAAGAGTATTAGTACAAAAAAAGGGGGATTTTAGTTCAGATTATATTATTGATTCTAAATTTTTGTTTGTATTGAACACTATGGGAATATAAGTGATTATTGATTCATAGCTAGGTTCTATCTTATTATTAGGAATCATGATTTCAGTGGGAATTAGAGGAGAAAGGTAATTTAGTAGTTGACACCTCAAAAGAAAAATAGAAATTCCAGCTAAGTCCTTTTTTTTTCTCTTTTATTTTAACCGACTTACTATTCTACATAGTTCTTTTATATGATAAACTCTCCATTATCTCCAAATTCCACGACCAGGCACCATAGAAAAACCAGTCCACCAACTTCCATATATGCAATATCACAGCTCCCAAGGGTTAGAGATTGGATGGGAAATATTAAATCTCTTAGTTGAGCACCAACAATCAAGGAAACCACTAGGTGTGTACTTCACATTTTAAAGCTTAGATACCTGATCTTATTTTATTAATTTTTGCAGCTACTAAATGTTAGATATATAGTCGTGTACTAGTTTTTAAGAGTCCTTATATGGTGCGTGAAAAGTAAGAAAGATCTTAGGAATTATTAAACACTAAATTTTAAGGCTCACATGTTGGGGTTTTAAGATCTTCAAGGTATATTTTGTATTTTTGGTTCTTTCAACATATTATTTTCACTGGAAACTTTTATATGATTTATTAACGTGTTAACATTATTATTTTAATCTCTGTATAATGCCTAGAAATGGCTATTAGTTGTTTTAACTACTGTAAGTATGAACGAGTCTGTACTACTTATTCCTTTTGTCATTTTGATTGATTATATACTTTTAGTATATTATTATGTTATTGTCTTTATCATAATAGTTCTTAGGACATTAATTCCATGTTTTGTATCATGATTTAGGTGGTGGAATAATACAGTATATGTTGAAAGTAGTGCTGGACATCCGTTTAGTTTTGTTGAAGTTGTGTATTCTTGAGTGTGTACATATCTATTTAGAAATATTCATTGACCTTAATATTTCACATACTTTTCATGTTTGGGAATGAGATACTATTAGGGGGAGGTGCTGCCCAAAAGTTTAATTTAAGTAGCTAAATTGAAAACAAGTAGACTATTTTATTAAATAAGTGCCAATTTCTTTTGGATTTCCTTCATAAGATATACTTAATTGTAATTTTTTTGTGATCCCAAACTATTTTCTACTAATCTTGATTAGAGACTTTGAGGTATTCAAAAAGTAAAATAAAGGAGCCTAATTATGAGAAATTTGCGAATTTTAGTCTTGTGTACAATATTTTCTAAGCATTACACTTTGTGGTGACCATTTTGGTAATGAAATTTATATCAGGTCTTTCACACACCTTGCTACAGAGGATACTGACCCTTCACACTTTCTTTCCTATTTGGGACCAGAGGTAAGTGAAGATTTATTTTAACTGCATCACAAGAATAATAGTAGATACAAGATGTTTTCCTACATGCTTATGTGTATTATTTAAATTATATGTTATTTATATTATTGTTGCAAAGCTTACGGAAACATAAGCATGGCATGATCATTAAGCATGATTTTCAAAGAAGTGAAGTTTTCCACACATTAGATTTAAAGTAATACCATTGTACTAATTTTATGAGATATGTTTTAAGTATAGTGTTTAGTCTATCTGCATTGGGTAAGTATGGTTTGCACAGGCATCCTTCCCGCATAGGTGGGCACAGCTTACCGACTGCCGGGACTGAGCATTGTACTATGAGATTTATCATACTTAGTCAGTCTACGTTGGGTAGGTATGGTTCACATTGGCCATGTATTTCCTTTCCGCATAGGTGGGCACGGCCTACCGACTGCCGCGACTTTGTAATGTACTCAAGGGCCCTATAAAGAAATATTTTCTAAGAAAAGTGCATCAAAATGAAAATTTATGAAAGAAAGAGTACAATGGGAATTTCAATAAAGTTTATGCATAAAACAGGTTCACAAGCATGCATGATCTTTACTTACTGAGCATTAGCTCATTTAGTTCCTGTGATGCAGGTGAGGACGTTTTTGATGTATAGAGTTATTGATTGGCTAGTACGCTTTCTTGTCACTATTATCATACCGATGTAGACGAGCTTGACCTGTGGGCAATATTTTGTGTTTTAAGATATTTTGGTGTAATGTAAATACTACTACTGATATCAAAATCGACTGGTGAAAACTTCTTTTGATTGTACATTTTGTAAAGGCACTTTTCATAAGAAATGCCATGCAGTTGCTTTTGTTTAAAGGTTTTACAAAGTTCAAAAATTGCCCACCTTTTTATTAAAACAAAAGATAATTTTTAAGAAAGAATAATGCATCCTAGTTTGACCTACACAGTCATATAGTTAAGCTAGGAGGGGGGACGTGACAATACTATTAGACTATCTCGAAGGGAATAGATGAAAAACTTCCTCAGAAAAATGGATGTTATATTCTTCCATAGATTTGCTTAGCCGAGATTCCCATCTGTTTCTCACAAAGTCAAAAGTCTATTCTTGTAATTACATCTCTATTGTCGAAATCTCTACTAGATTGTTATGGTGTTCTATTTGTGAAAAGTGTGCTACGATTAATCTGCGGAACGTTTCCCAACTCATATTGTCTGCAATGTGTCTGATGTTCACCACCGTGCTTGAGCATTATTTCGTAGTTGCATGACTACAAGAGTAGTCCATTTGTACTCTTGGATACGACATGCTCGCAAAAGTTATTCTGTTTCGTGAAGCCAACTCTCTAACGTTTCGGGTGTAGATTCTCTCAGGTAATATAGTGGTCGTCCTACTCTAAAGGCAGCCACTGTTGCGGCTCTCAAAACTTGAGGTTGAGTAATCCCTCCGTCCATCAGAATGTCAATTATCGAGGCATCCATTACTTTTACATAATACGTTCTTAAGGTTAAATAATATACAAAGTAAAATTCTACTTACTTGAATTATCTAAAATGTTGCGGAGGGATGCGAGATAGGATGGCAGGATACTCGCTCTGATACTAACTGTAACGACCCAATTTTTTGGACCGTTAACTACTTGCATTCTTAGCTTACTTATTAAAAAACAATTTAGATGCTGAAAATTCATGATAAATTTTTTTTATGCTTTTATTTCGTTTTAATATATTTATATTCATAGCTAACTATTTACTTAAATTTTGAAAACAAGTAAATGATTCTCAATGGTTACGTATCCTTTATTTAAATTTGATTATAAACTTTTATTAAGGTGATTTAAATAATGTGCAACCATAAAGGGCTCCCAGGTGAAGAGGGGATCACATACAGACCACTTAAGTCCCAAGCTCTCCTTAGACAGTTTAGGTCTTTTTAATAGAACCCCTTGTGTTTTACATTTATTTAAATCAATACATTTTCCCTTTTAGATCTTCTGAAAACATCTGTTTAACTTCTATTCAATCAAAATACATTTTTCAAGTTCAATTTAATTAAACCATGTATCATGAAATAAAATGCCAAGTTATAAATACGTTTTCAAGCAACATCAAGCTTACATAATTGAAATCATTTGTCTCATAATAAGAACGTATGCGGAAGAAATTTTAATGGCAGTATTCTACTGCCCATGCCTCGCATTTATTCCCGCCTCGATTCTAGCTAACCCAACAATTAAATCAGAGGTTTATTTCCTTTGGAACCTATAGCATGAATACTCATAAAAGTGATCTTTTGCTTAGTAAGTACAACGTAATTCTCATAAAATATTTTACTTATAAATAAACAATCTTTTATGAAAGTCTGTTATACTGTTTTATGAAATCATTACTTTATGCTTTATTATAAGATATTGTATCATGATTTTATCTCATTCTTGATCGTAAAGTCTTTTATCTTTCTTATGGGCCCTGGTATATATACTGAGTGTACACTACTGAAAGGGAAACTAGGGAAGCGACCCAACTAAAAACACCCACGGTCATAATCTTAACATACTTCTCTTCAGAAATCCTCGCTTACGGGAGGTCGGTCTTATTTTTCCTTGGATATCCTCACCTAGTGGAGGTTGGTACGATATCTTTAAATTCTTTATCTTATTTAGTCTTTTCTTAATATGAGTGGGTATGCTTTAATGAACCCAAACTTATATTCTACTATCATAACATTTCCTTTGTTAAAGTATGCTGAAGTATTTTCATGATAATATTGTAAAGTAAGCATACATCATTTTTATAGCATAAGAAATGTATCTTTATAAGCACACATTATACATATGTCGTACAATAATAATATAAAGGCAAGTTAACACATGAAATAATTTCAAACATATCATACTGCAAACATGAAACATTTTCAAAACATCCATGCCATAAGTGAAATTGTACTTACCTTGTAATATGATTGTCCTAGTTTCACTCATTAATTACGTAAGTCTAGGTCGAAGTTTGCCCTGACGTATGCATACTCTATTTGTTAGAGTAATTTAAAGTGGCGTTATACTTTCTTTTTCTAAACTTCTAATTACTTAGTGGGCTTAAAACATTTAAGACTCAGTCTTGATCAAACATAAAACTTTACATTTGAGAAACAATGTCATTTTATATTCATTGACTAATTTATTCTTTCAACTTAGATGGATGAGATTTAATTCTCCTTAACCTTGACCATAGTGATTTTTTTAATCAATCAATAATTTGGTCGTTGATTTGAATAATATCATTCTAAATCAGTTAAGTTTCCTTAATTATATTTGTTTTCATCAAATATTTTGAATTATTCTTGATTAATTTCTTTATTCGTAATTAAGGGTCATAATATGATAAGTGAGTCAAACACACTAAGGGCTACATAAATTTAAAATCTAAAATCATACTTGGACTAAATATTATTTGGTATTGATTGCGCTTTTTAGGCCTGTCACTAAACTTAGGTAAAATATAATTAGAGGCATACATTATTTATTTCCTATAATTGATTTCATGTCTTAAATTTAAGTAAATATTTTTTTATCCTAATTAGAGATCTAAAATAAATTTTTCTATTTATTTTTATACCAAATTTTCAACCCAAAATTTCAAATTTTATAATTTATAATTTTGGCCATAATCTTAAGATTTTTAATATTTATGCTTTCCAATGATAAATATTGAGTTATATCTTATTTTTTTGTTAAAGATTCTGCCTTTATTTACTTTTACACTTTAATATAGTTTTAAAACTGCCTAAAATAATTTTCTCACATATTTGACCCATATTTAATGAAAATTACGGTTTTGGCCCAAATACTCAAAGATTTTGCATTTTAGTCCTTCAAAATTTTGAGCAAACATCTTTAATTTTTGTAAAGTAATTTTAATGGGTAAAAATCTGTTCTTAAGAATCTAAGTCTAAATCATTAAGCTTGGTTCATTTTCAGGCATATTTTATTTTAGGATCTTCCACTTTTTATGTTTAGTCATTTTGATTTTACTATTATTATTATTATTTAGCTTTTATTATTATGAAATATTCATATTTAGAGGCTTAAGAAATCAACAAAATAAGTCTAAACGTAATATAAATTATATAATATCTAAAGTGGATCAAATATGTTATTATCCATTTATTCTTTTATATAATAAATTTAAACACATAACAAGCAAGGTGAGGGAATATTTACCTTCCAAGCTTGAATATTCTTTCTTACATCTCTACTACAAAACTAAGTGCTCTCTTCTCTTGATTATAATTCTTAATTTCTAGAGTCAATAGGCAAAATATTATAACTCTTGTGGATTTGGAAGAAATTGAGGTAGAAAGATTTTTTTCTTTTTTTTTTTGAGAAAGGATAATTGAAAAAGTGTTTTGGCTAAGTAATTGAAAGGTTAAGTATGGATTTGAATTGCCAAATAAAGGATCTATTTATAGGCCATCCATGGAAGGTAACCAATAATACACACTTTCACATTCTACCATATAATCCAAGCACCATTATTATCAATTTGTCAATATATTTTCTTTTCCTACTCCATTACCTTATCTTTTACTTTATTTTTTACTCATCCACTACTTTTGTCTCTAATCTTTCTTCTTTTTCAATTATTTGGAATCCAATACCATTAGCTGCTAAAGATTTTCTCCACTATATCAATCTTTTTCATACCTTCTGAATTATTTTGGAGACAAAAGTTACTAATTAGTTTTGTCTATTTCTTCCACTTTGAATTATGGCCACTAATTTCCAAAGAATATTTGTTCCTACCTTTTGAATTACGAACTAACTTTATTTCTTTCCTTTTCTATTCCACTAATTTAAAGTTATTACCTTCCTAAGATAAAACTTTTCTACTCTTCATCTTTTTCTTCAACTTATTTTCCACTCTTAGATTGATTTGTCTACTTAATTCTTTATATACTTAAATCTTAGTCATTCAAATTATGGCATGGTACTATTTTGGTACAACCATTAATTTTAGGTTATAAAATGTAACAATTTTTAATGTGACAAAAATATGTCATAGTCTTAATTAGGTTATATTGATGTACACAATATAATTATTATACAATCAATTTATTATTAAGGAAAACTAACTTAGAATTTCTAAGTTAAAACAAGGAATAACTATAGTTTTCTTACGTAATAAAATTTAAAATTAAAATAATACTATACATATAATTTCAAGTATTTGCGAATATAAACTTATTAAAATTCGATACTAAGTTTAATAATAATAATAATTTTACTAATGTTGCAAGTCTAAAGATTTCGAGGGAGTTACAGGTTGACTTAGAGAGCTTATTTTAGGTTAGATTAATCAATCATATTTAGGTAAAGAGTTTATTTTAGTCTATAGTTGTATGAATTGTAAGACTATATAATGATTTTATTTGAAGATAATGAGTCTATGCATATTTTCTATTGTACTAGGGTTCTCCCTCTCTGTAAACTTTTCAAGTTCACTAGAATTACAAATATATTTAAACAAATCTTTAATTCTTTACTGCTCAAGGAATTTATAGTTTTGATAGATTTTAACTTCTACATCTAGAAATTAGAAAAATATATGAAACAGGTTTACAAATCCAAATCCTTTTGTGTATTTTTATTTATATATCTTAATAACCTCTGTGGAGTTTTGTCCAAAATAGAGTTTTCTACAGGTGTCTAAAAATTCTTAAGTGCGTACTAAGTAAAATTATATGATTTATATTGTTATGATTTTATGATTTTTCACTTGATTATAAATATAACTGTACTTATTGATAAGATAGAATAGCTAACTCAAGAAGGGAGAGGGTGAATAGGGTTTTAAAACTTTTGCAAATTTTTCAAAATTAGCAAGTAAATTATGCAAGTAATAACAATATCAAGTAAATATAACAAAGTAACATGCACAAGCTTAAGGTAAATAAATTAAAGAGATAAGGATAGAGAAATGCAAATACTAATTTTACGAGGTCCAACAAATACAATGGTTCGTCTACATCCCCGGCTCTTGGCAACCCACTTCGAGCTATCCACTATCAGATCAAGAGAATGGGCTTGACCGACCCTTGTACACAATGAGTGATTAATCTTTATGTACACTCATGCCTTAACAATAGCCTAAAATTTTGCTCTATCACGCCTAACTCGAATTGTTTAGACTCTTGTACTAATCTTACCTAAACGGGATTATTTATGAATCCGGTGTCAACCTCACCTCATAATTATAATTTGCTGAACTAGAATCTCTTTCTAATAAAGATTATTGATACAAGGTAAATTTAGAGAGAATTAATATAAACATAAGATATGCTCGAGTTTGGCTCAAGTAATTTTTGTAAAAGAGTAGATTTAAAAGTTTAAATCACAAAAATCAATTTGAACAACTTGAATATATAATATGTGCAATGTAAGGATGTTCAAAAGTTATTTCAACTGTTAGAAAATTTCTATATATAGACTTGGATGAAAACTAGTCATTTCAGACCGTTTGATAAACATTCTACCATTTTTAGTCGACTGAAAATAGTAGTCGTTGAAAGTGCAGTTCTAATAGTTGAATTTGAAAATCTGTTAAAAATTTGTTGAGCAATTGGTAGACCAAAAACTAGAATTGGTATGCTGAAAATACCAGGGACTATGTTTTAATTTTATTTCAAGTCTTTTTAATTATTTTCAGAATTGTGACTTCATAAAATTGATTTATTTGAAATATGGATACTATGGAAATTCATAAATTAATTTAAAATCTTGTATTAAATAATTTTCAAACTTTAATTAAAGATAAACTAGTTTGACTATATTGTTTTGAAAATTTCCTATTTTATGAAAAATTTGAAGCATTAAAATCATATTATATGTAAACATGTATTTAAGTACTAGAATTAAGTAATTAATCTTTACTAGTCAAAGTCTTGTATTCTTGAATGTTGTCTTTAAATCTTTTTCCATAATCCATCTTGAATGTCTTATGATTCTTTCAATTTAGATTGCTACACACTCAAATACATTATTAATTCTTAATCATATGTCTGTTAGCTTCAAAATATGAGTATCAGACTGATAATACAATGCATGAGTCAACAATCTTCCTTTTCTTGGTGATAATAAACATTTGATTTAAAGGAAAGAAAATAGTGTAAGACATAAGATTTCAATAAATAAGGATAAGTATCCTTACCAACTTCTTGAATGCTTACAAAAAGAATTTGAACTCCCCTATAAACTTATAAAGGGTGCATATTTTGAAAGACTTACACTAATAGATACTAATTATATTTTAAGAAAAAGAAAATGACCAAGTTTGATACCAATTACCATATTCAATAAATCAAAGACATTCAATCAAAGCGCACATTCTATCCCCCCTTTTGATATCATCAAAAAGTCCACAAGAGAGAAGAATAAATCGAATATAAGGCATAGCAATGAAATGTCCAATTCAGTCAAAAACAAACATGAAGTCACCAAAGAAATATGAGTACAACCAAAGAAATAAAGGATCAAGAGAGAAAGAAAATCTAAGGAGGAAGTAAACAACCAAAGAAAGATTGCTTCATCCTCATCATCACGTCTTGTTGATCTTGTATAATCTAAAATTGATGGTCTTGGTGTTGATGGACTGATGTCAGCTAAAATACTCTTAAAGTGCTCTAGCTTAGTGTCATGCAAATGCTGGACGTCAAGCTAGATAGTATCTATGCATTTAGAGAGGATATTGAAGGCTTCATGAAAGTCAAGACCTTATGTAGGTGCCTCTTCAAACATGAGTGCACTCAGCAACATCTTCAGTGGTTCCTTAACCAGCTGTGCTAGGAGGACTATCACCTGCTTCTTGTTAGGCTCCTATACCTTGATCATGTGCTTGTTTGGTTTTGGCGACCCATTCATTATTGATAAAATGGAATCCCATAAGACTGAAAGTCTTGTTATTGATTTCAACATCAATAGTCCATGGTTTACATTCTACTTCATCAACAGGTAGGATATTGAAGTGTTGAAAGATATGAGCGAGGAGAAACAACCAAGAGAAAGAGAGGATCTCCTATTCTCTATGGCATTAATCATCTCAGGAATGATAAATTATGGTAGGTTTAATTTTCTCCCAACAAGAATGGAATCAACAAATCCAAGGTCATAAAAGGTAGGTGCATCCTTATACCCACCTCGAGGAATCATGTTTTGAGATATAAATTGGAAAAGAATCCTAGCCTTTAGAGTAAGGTCAATGACGTGAGGCTTAGGTTGAAAGCTATCTAAAGAGCAGACTTAGGGTTGTTGAGGATCAAAGTTATCAAGCATAGGCCAAGAATTAGTTATAGGGAACTTGTAACCATGTAGAAATAAATGAAAGAGTTTTGCAAGGAGTTGTTCAGTGACCTAAAAATCAATTCCTTTAAGGGAACTATAGATAGCATGTTGTCCCTTAGAGATATTGACACAAACATAAAATCTCCTAACCAGTCTAGGATACCATGTCTCCCTAATAGAACAGAATTTAGTCCAACCCATATTTTTCATATACACGGGAAAATTGATATAGGCTAAGTCCCTGAAATTGAAGAATCTACCCTAAACAATACTTTTCTTAGAGAAAATTTCTTTATATTTAGACATAAGAGTAGGTGATTCTAAAAGAACATTATCAAATCTAACTTTGGTGCGTTGATCAGACTCCTCTGCATGAATTTTCTTAGGTTTTCCCTTTGAGGAGCTATTGGATAAAATATGAAAAGAGGAAATACAAACACAAGAGAATTTTGGATTTTTGGGTTGGAGATGATGAACAATCTAATTTTGATGCAAAAAGAGTATGCAAAATCAAAGAATAAGAGAGAAAAAGGATTAAGATTGACTCTAGTTGGAAGAAAATTGAGTGATCTAGACAGAAAATCGAGTGAGAATGAGAAGAGAGAGTGAGAAATAGTAAGTGAAACACCATCAAAATGGGTTAAATACCTGCAAGTCTGTGCATTTTCAGTATACCGAAATCTGGTTTTCAGTCTGCAAAAAACGGTAGAGAAAAAGTGCTTTCCACGGCACTTTTTTGGTAGACCAAAACAATTTTCGGTTTGTTGAAAACTCTGTTTTCTCAATTTTTAAGAGAAAAAACAATTCAAAAAGATGGAAATGATTAAACCAACGATGAAACCATACAAAGGAAATTAAACAACTTTTAAATACAGAAAAATTAATAAAGCTGATTATGATCAATCATACCAAGTTCTCAATGAATCATGTAAAAAAGGTTCTTCTTAAGTGGTTTAGTAAAAATATCAATTAGTTGTTTTTTGCTGCAAACAAATTCAAGAGTAATATCACTGTTTTGCATATAAGCATGAAGAAAATGATGTCTAATATCAATATGCTTAGTACATGAATGCAAAATTAGAATTTTAGAGAAATTAATATCGCTCATATTATCAAATTTAATAGGCACATGATTATAATTCATACAAAAATCTATTAGTGCTTGTTTCATCCATAGAATTTGTGCACAACAACTTCTAGCAGAGATATATCCAACTTTGGTAGTAGAGAGAGCAATAAAATTTAATTTCTTCTTATACTATAATCATCTTAAATCAAACTCATTGTACATACACTTAGAAAATTCTTCACAAAAAGAAATATTAGTAGGATCAAATTTAATAATATTAACATAAATTTTAACTATAATCATCTCTCCCTTTTTTATTTTTATAAAAAGAGTAATATCCATTTTTCCCATAGTAAAAAAATTTAAAATAAAAAATTTACTTAATCTATTATACCAAGCTCTAGAAGCTTGCTTTAAACCGTAAAGAGCTTTTTTTTTAATTTGAAAATATGATCTGGATACTTATGATTTTGAATACTAGAGGATTGGGCTACATATATTTCTTCTAAAATGTATCCATTTAGAAATATGCTCTTAACCTCTATTTAGTATAGGATTAAATCCTTATGACATTCAAATGCTAAGAGAATCCTTCTGGATTCTAATCTTGCTATAGGTGTGAAGATTTCTTTATAATCATTTCCTTCTTTTTTATTGAAATCTTGAGCTACTAGTCTACCTTTGTTTTTCATAATCATCCTATGCTCATCTACTTTATTTCTAAAGATCCATTTAGTTCCAATAACTGATTATTCCTTAGGTCTTGGAACTAATTTCTATGCATCACTTCTTTCAAATTGATTTAATTCTTCTTGCCTAGCTAAAATCTATGATTCATCCTTTTCGACATCTTTAAAACTTTTTGGTTCAATTTGAGAGATAAAAGCCAAGTTATTGCAAATATTTCTAAGTGATGCTCTAGTCTTGATTTCTTGTAAGGGGTCACCTAGAATTTGGTCTTTAGGATGAGCATAATTGAAGTTTAAATCTTGAGGAAGAGAGAGAGCGTTACCATTTTTGCTTTCGTTTTCTTTCTTAAGATCTTGTTGCAGATGGATGTCGTTACCTCCATTTGTTTTCTCATTGACACTAGGCTAATTTAAGCTTAGTTTTATTCCTATAAAATTATCATCATCTATTTTTCTCTCCTCAGTGAGAGAGTTAGACTCATTAAAAATAGCATGCATAGATTCCTCTGCTACTGATGTTCTTTTATAAAAAAAGTCTATAAGCCTTACTAGTAGTAGAAAATCTAAGAAAAATACCAATATCAGATTTTGAATCAAATTTTCCCAAATTATCTTTAGTATTCAAAATAAAACATTTGTAACCAAAAAATTTAAAATAGTCAATGCGGAGTTTTCTACCTTTCCAAAACTCATAAGGTGTCTTGTTAAAAATTGGCCTTATCATAACTTTATTCATAATATTACAGGCTATACTTACCGCTTCGACCCAAAAGTATTTTGGTAAATCATTTTCATTTAGCATGGTTTTTGCTATTTCTTATAGGGTTCTATTATTTCTTTATACTACTCCATTTTGTTGTGGAGTTCTAGGAGCTTAAAAATTATGATCAAAACCATTTTTGTAGCAAAAAACTTCGATTTCATTATTTTTAAACTCACCACGACGATCACTTCTAATGAATGTGATAGTATAGCCCTTTTATTTTTGCACCTTCTTACAAAAAATAGTAAGGAAATTTAAAACATTATTTTTACGAGTAATAAATAGAACCCAAGTTAATCATAAAAAATTATCAGCTATCACAAAGCATAATGTTTTCTAACGAGACTAGCTATTCTTGACGATCCAAATAAATCTATGTAAGGTAATTGCAGGGGTCTAGAAGTAGTAATGATGTTTTTGGATTTAAAAGAGCTTTTTACTTGTTTTCTAAATTGACATACATCACAAACCTTGTCTTTTTCAAAAAGTAAGTTAGGTAAACAACTAACAAGGTTTTTCTTTGAAAGTTTAGAAATAGTATTCATACTAGCATGTCTAAGTTTTCTATGCCAAAGCTAAGAATCATCTTTGAAAACTGAAAAATATTTGTCCTAACTAAAGTACTTTTCGATATCAATAGTATTCACATTTTCTTTTCTTTCTCCTTCAAAAATGATTTCTTTTAAACAAGTATCCTTGATTAAAAAATTAACTCGATAACCTTTATAACAAAATTGACTTATACTAAGTAAATTATGTTTAAGATTATCAACAAGCAAAACATTTTCTATAATAGGTGAGAAAGTAGTACCAATGTCACCTATACCCAAAATTTTACCTTTAGCATTGTCTCTAAAAGTAACACATCCTCCATTTCTTTTTATGAATGATGAAAGTAAGGAATAGTCTCCGGTCATGTGTTTGGAGCAACCGCTATCCAAGAACCAAAAGTTCTTATTCTTTTGTACCTACAAGTAAGAATCAAACTTTGATTTTTTGTACCCATACTAATTTGGATTCTTGACTGTTAGTTTTAGATTATTTTGGTACCCAAGCTAGTTTTCTACCAAAATAGGCATTTTTCTTCACAAAGCATGAGAAACTAGTGTGTCCATCTTGATTGCAATAAGTGAAAGTGTGCTTTGAGTTACTTGTACTAGCTTTCATAAAATAATTTTTGGGATATTTTTATTTTATAGAAGATTTATACCCAATACATCATTTATTAGAAACACATTTTTTCACCAAGTATCATATCAAAAAATTTTTTTCCATTTGTAAATTTGTAGACAATTTTGGTCAACTTGAAAATCTTGTCATTCAAGGAAGTGTTTTCTTTTGACAAAAGATGACAATTGCTACAAGGTAATTTTACTTCTTTTTCTTTTGCAAACTCCTCAACCATTTTAGATAAACTAGAAATTTCCTTTTTGAGAGTATTATTCTTGAAAATGAGTTTTTCATAGTTTTTGTGTAGATCATTAAAATCATTCAATAAACTCTCATATGATAAATCACAATCACTATCATTTTTACTACTAGTATTACTATCATCACGAAATTGAATTTTAGGTTCAAGAGAGCTTACCTCATTTTCTATTGTCATGAAACATATGTTGGCAATTTCTTCTTGTTCTTCTTCATTGGATTATTCATTATCATTGTCACCCTAAGTGGCCTTCATTGCCTTCTTCATTTTTCTACTTAAAGGACATTCATTTTTCATGTGTCTTGGGTTTTTGCATTTAAAGCAAGTGATGGGACTATCTTTACTTTCTTCTCTCGATAGTCATTGCCTTTGGTGTGCTTCTTGATGTTCTTCATTTTGAAGTTTAAGTACTTCTTGTACCTTTTAGTAAGTAGGACAATGTCTTCTAGCTAACTATCTGTAAATTCTTCTTCTTTCTTATTGGTTTCTTGTATGGTGGCTTTAAAAGCGATTCCTTTCTTTTTCTTCTCCTCCCCTTCATCTTCAATTGTTTCCTTCATAAGAATTTCATGGGTCATTCAATTGGAATTTTCTAAGATCTTTTGCTTCTTGAATAGCTACACCTTGCTTCTATATGCTCGAGAAAGGCTTTTAAAGATTTTGCTCACCAACTCACTACTTGGAAAGATTTTTCCTAGAGCACCAAGAGAGTTAATAATAGTAGTGAATCTAGTAAATATTTGATAAATAGATTCATCCTTTTCCATTTTGAACAACTCATAGTTTTTAGAAAAAATATTAATTCTAGTTTCTTTCATGGAGCTAGTTCCTTGATAAGAGACTTCTAATATGTTTCATAATTCATGAACATCTCTAGTCCTCGCAACATTGCTGTAAATATTCCTATCTAAGCCACATATAAGAATATTTCTAACTCTTCCATTTTTTGTGAAAGTGATTTTATCTTTTTTGTCATATTCCTCAATGTCTTTTTCTACTTCTCTTTCATCAGCTATTTTTGTTATTTTCAATAAACCTTTAGTGAAATATACCATAAATCAAATCAATATATGGTTGTCTGGTTTGTTTTTTGTTGTCATGATTATACAGATACAGACGAGCTTGACTTGTGGGTGATGTTTTTGTTTTGAGATAGTTTGGTGTAATATAAATACTACTGCTGATGGTAAAATAGAATAGTGAAAACCTCTTTTGATTGTACATTTCGTAAAGACACTTTTAACCTGAAATACCATGCAGTTGCTTTTGTTTAAAGGTGTTAGAAAGTTTAAAATTTCCAACCTTTTTATCAAAACAAAAGTTATGGTAGAATAAAGAATAATACTTCATAGTTTGACTGTATATGACAATATGGTTAAACTAGGAGGTGTTACACAAGCTCTCTTTAGATAGTTTAGATCTTTTTGATAGAACCCCTTCTATTTTTAATTTATTTACATCAAAATGTTTTCTCTTTTAGATCTTTTGAAAAACATTTGCTTAAACTCTATTCAATCGAAATACGTTTTCAAGTTCAATTCAATAAAACCATGCATTGCGAAATAAAATGCCTAGATATAAGTATGTTTTCAAACAAATCAAGCTTACATAATTGAAATCATTTGTCTCATAATAAGAACATATATGGAAGTAATTTTAATGGTAGTATTCCATTGCCTGTGCCTCGCATTTATCTCCGCCTCGATTCTAACTAACCCATCAATCAAATCAGAGGTTTCTTTTCTCTGGTAGATATAGCATGGATATTCATAAAATGTAAGCTTTCACTCAGTAAGTACAATATGATTCTCAAAAAATATTTTACTTATAAATAAATAATCTTTTATGAAAGTCTGCTTATGCTGCTTTATGAAATCATTGCTTTATGCTTTATTATAAGACATTATATCATGATTTTATCTCATTCTTGATCACAAAGTTTTTTATTTTTCTTATGGGAACTGGTGTATGTACCGAGTGCGCACTACTGAATGGAGAATCAAGGAAGCAACCCAACTAAAAACTACCACGGTAGTCATAGTCTTAACATACTTTTCCTCAAGAATCCTCGCTTAGCAGAGGTCGGTCTTATTTGCTCTCGGATATACTCACCTAGTGGAGGTTGATACAACACCTTTAAGTTCTTTATCTTATTTAGCCTTCTCTAAACATGAGTGGGTATATTTCAACAACAAGCCCAAACTTATATTCCATTATCATAGCATTTCCTTTGTTAAAGTATGCTAAACTATTTTTTACATGATAATATTGTAAAGTAAGCATACATCATTTTTAAAGCATAGGAAATGTATCTTTATAAGTATACATTATACATAAGTTATACAAAAATAATATAATGGCAAGTTAACACCTGAAATAATTTCAAACATATCATACTGTAAATATGAAATATATTTAAACCATCCATACCATAGGTGAAATTGTACTTACCTCGTAATATGATTGTCTAGTTCTACTCGCTAATTATGTATGTCTAGGACGTAGTTTTATCCTGACGGATATATACTCTATTTGTTAGAGTAATTTAAAGTGACTTTATACTTTTTTTTAACTTTTAATTACTTAGTGGGCTTAAATCATTTTAGATTCAGTCTTGAACAAACATAAAACTTCCCATTTGAGAAACGATTTCATATTACATTCGTTGACTAATTTATACTTTCAATATAGATAGATGAGATTTGATTCTCCTTAACCTTTATCATAGTGATCTTTTCATTCTATTAATAATTTAGTTATTGATTTGATTATCTTAAATCAGTTAAGTTTCCTTAATTATATTTCTTTTCATCAAATACTTTGAATTATTCTTGATTAATTTCTTTATTCGTAATTAAGGGTCAAAATATGATAATGGAGTCAAACACACTAATGGCTACACAGATTTAAAATCTAAAATCATAATTATTATTAGGCAATGATCGCACTTTTTAGGCCCATCACTAAAATTAAGCAAAATATAATTAGAGACATATATTATTTATTTCCTATAATTGATTTCATGTCTTAAATTTAAATATATTTTTTCTTATCCCAATTAGAGATCTAAAATAAAGTTTTCTATTTATTTTTATACCAAATTTCCAATCCAAAATTTCAAGTTTTATAATTTATAATTTTACCCATAATCTTAAGATTTCTAACATTTATGCCCTTCAATGGTAAATACTGAGTTATAGCTTATCTTTTTGTTAAAGATTCTTCCTTTATTTACTTTACACTTTAATATGGTCTTAAAACTGCCTAAAATTTCTTTCTCACTTATTTGACTCATATTTTATCAAAATTACACTTTGACCCAAATATTTAAAGTTTTAGCATTTTAGTCCTTTCAACTTTTGAGCAAACATCTTTAATTTTTGGAAAGAATTTTAAATGAGTGAAAATCTGTTCTTAAGGATCTAAGTCTAAATCATTAATCTTGGTTCATTTTCATGAATATTCTATTTTAGGGTCTTACACTTAAAAATCTTCCACTTTTGTGTTTAGTCATTTTGATTTTACTATTATTATTATTTAGCCTTTATTATTATGAAGTAATCATATTTAGAGGCTTAAGAAATCAACAAAATAAGTCTAAACATATAAATTATAAAACATCTAAAGTAGAACAAATATGTTGTTACCCATTTATTCTTTTATAAAATCTATTTAAACACATAACAAGTAAGGTGAGGGAATATTTACCTTCCAAGCTTGAATCTACTTTCTTATGACTCTACCACAAAATTAGGTGCTCTCTTCTCTTGATTATAATTCTTAATTTCTATAGTCGATGGGTAAAATATTATAACTCTTGTGGATTTGGACGAAAGTGCAGTAGAAAGGGATTTTTCTTTTTTTGAGAAGAGATAATTGGAAAAATGAAGATAGTTTTGGCTAAGTAATTGGAAGTTTAAGTATTGATTTGAATTGCCAAATGAAAGATCTATTTATAGGCCATATATAGGAGGTATCTAATAATACACACTTTCACATTCTATTAAATAATCTGAGCAGCATTATTACCAATTTGTTAATTTATCTTTTTTTCCTACTCCATTACCTTTTCTTTTACGTTATTTTTCACTCATCTACTACTTTTTGTCTCTAATCTTTCTTCATTTTAAATTATTTGGAATCCACTAGCTCCCAAAGAAAGTCTCCACTACATTAATCTTTTTCATACCTTTTGAATTATTTTGAAGATAAAAGCTACTAATTAGGTTTGTCTATATCTTCTACTTTGAATTATGGCCACTAATTTCCAAAGAATATTTCTATTATCATTTTTCTTTTTCCTATTTTTTGAATTATTTTAGATACAAAATCTATCAATTAGTTTTGTCTATATTTTCCTTTTTTAGAATTACCGACTAACTTTATCCTTTTTCTTTTCTATTCCACTAATTTAAAGTTATTACCTTTCTAAGCTAAAATTTTACCACTTTTCATCTTTTTCTACAACTTATTTTCCACCCTTAGATCAATTTGTCTACTTAATTCTTTGTATACTTAAATCTTAGCCATTCAAATTATGACATGGCACTATTGTTGTGTAACCATTAACTTTATATTATAAAATGTAACAATTTTTTTTAATGTGACATAAATATGTCACATTCTTAATTAGGTTATGTTGATGTACATAATGTAATCTTTATAGAATCAATTTATTAATAAGGAAAACTAACTTAGAATTTCTAAGTTAAAACAATGAATAACTATAGTTTTCTCATGTAATAAAATTTAACATTAAAATAATACTACACACATAATTTCAAGTATTTGCAAACGTAAACTTATTAAAATTCGATACTAATTTTAGTAATAATAATTATACTAAGATTGTAAGTCTAGAGATTTCTAGGGGGGTTATAGTTTGGTGGAAATAGAAGGCAAAAAGTCTAACAAAGACTCAAAGTTGTCAAGGTAAGGTTTAAGTGGGATTTTGAATTTGTAGTGATTTTTTTTTTATTTCAGCCCTTAAACCAAAGCTTTTATTTGATGAATAAAAGTCCAAGAAAACTTATATATTTCTAGAAATATAAAATTTAAGTGGAAGATTAAAGATAGACCTAAAGCCCCAAAGTTTGCTATTTATGGAGTTAAGTTTTTCATGTATAGTAGATTAAGTTTTCTATATTTGTAATTTGATTTCTTAAACTTAGAGTGTATATTTTATTGATCCTATTATTTATTATACTCAATTGGTGGCCGGTTCTAATGACACACAAGGAGAAAAGTGGTTTTAAACCTTGTTTAAACTGAAAAAAGAATTCAAGCGCGCTTATATCATTCGAAGTAATTCTCTTTGAGGTGTATATGTGGGAATTGGCTTGTAAACTATTATTGCAAGTTTAAAACCATGATTGTAATCATGTGGAAATATCCTAAAAATAGGAAAGGTATTGTCCAAGTGTTTTTAAAATAAAATGGCACCCTTTAGAGGTAAATGGATTAATTTTATAAAATTATGTGCTATTTTAGATCATTTTTTGTATTAATAAATTAGTATTCATATTTTAATACTTTTGAATAGTTTTTCAATGCTAGTTATTGGCTACTAAGCACCTTAATTGATTTGTATACTTCTGAGTCATTTTAAGATCAAGTTTTCGTAATTGGTGAAAGTTTTGGTTTCGGTCTTGTTCTAGTATCATAATGCATTCTATTCGATAAATGTACATCTTGAATGATAGTAATTTATGACAAGTAATTAGCACACTAATCTCTAGAGGATATTGACCCTTTCTACTTTCAATTTCTATTTAGGACACGAGGTAAGTAAAGACTTATAACTACGTCGTAAGAATTACGTAAGAAATGTCATTATGTGAAACTTACTCATTCTTGAAAGTTATGAAATGTAAAGTGTATGACATGTCTTGCATGTAAATAGAAAATTTCATTACATTATATTTAAAAGTGAGTACCATTGTACCAATTTTATAAGATAATTTTTAATGACAATTGCTCCCGTTTAAGCAGAACTTGCAGATCTTATTGTGTGTCCTGTTGAAGCGGGACAATATTAGCATAATGTGGGATGCTCCTTTGATGAGGGAAGGAGTTTTCAAAAACCTCACATGATAGTCTCATTTTATTTTTATTCTTGGCCAGAGTTTCTACCCAATGTTATCATGGTCTATCGACTTATGCGACTAGCAACGTATTAAGAAGCCCAACTATGAGTACTTTTAAAGAAAATGTATGGACTCAAATATTTAAGAAAAAAAAATATACAATGAGAACTTAATGAGATTTTAAAGCAAACATGAGCATATATAGTTTTTACTTATTGAGCTTTAGCTCATTTTAGTCTTGTGATATAGATGAGGATACACACTTTAGTATCGAGTAGCTAGTTGCCTATTCTACATTTTGTTGCCATGATTATACAAATGTGGACGAGCTTGACCTGTGAGTAAAATTTTTGTTTAAGATATTTTGGTATAATGTAAATGCTACTGCTGATAGTAAAATAGATTAGTGAAAATCTCTTTTGAATATACATTTTATAAAGACACTTTTAATAAGAAATGCCTGCAGTTGCTTTGTTTAAATATTTTGAAAAGTTCAAATTTGTCCACCTTTTTATGAAGTTAAAGATATGGTTTAAGAAAAAATAATACTTCATAGTTTGACTGTATATGATAATGTAGTTAAATTAGGGAGTGTTATAGTATTGGTATCACAATGGAGGTTCAATTGTTTCTAAAGACTATCTATATGCGTACGATCATGTGACAAAAAGCTCAGTCAAGCAGTAAGTTTTAATTTCTTGTGTTTGCATTAAATTTGATGCCATATGTTATGATATGTTATCTTTTTATTACTGGCTATTATGTGTATATGTAAGTAAAAGGGCAACTATATAGGAAATCATGCTAAGGACTAAGGGTCAAACTAGTGAGCGAAGAGGTAATAAATGGGGTACTACTGAGAATCAGACAAACAAGGATGTTGTTATTATTGGTAGGTTGATAGAGTTGGTTGAGACACATGCAATATAGTTATAAAGGCTTATGAAAGAACAAAAAGATATAGAGAACAAGTAACACCATAGGTAGTAGCTAGACAAGAAAATTATGAACTATCTTGTGAGAGATTTAGAAAGAATAAATCTCGAGTTTTCCAGGATGAAACTAATCCACTATTGATAGAAGAGTGGATTTAGACTATTGAGGGTATCTTCGATTACATTAGAATCCATGATGAGGAAAATGTTTTATGTGCCACTTTAATATTCTAGATGGATGCTAGACACTTATGGGATTCTATAAAGTCTATCATTGATATTAACAGGCTTACTTGGGAGTAGTTTAAGGAAATATTCGGCAAAAAATATTTCAGCAATGCATATAGAATAATAAAGATTGCTAAGTTTATCAATCTGAAATGGGGAAGTATGTCTGTTAGTGACTACATCAAGAAGTTTAAAGAGTTATCTCGATTTGCTCCATACATGGTGAGTAAAAATAAGCTAATGGTAAACTAGTTCCTACAAGGACACAAGGAAAATATTATAGGGATATTAAGATATCTGCTCATAAAGATAAACCATATGCTGAGGTTGTAGACAAAGCTCTTGAAGCAGAAGAGGTTGACCAAAGAGTTATTAAATCTCAAGAAATTTGAAAGAATATAAATATGGCAAGAAGATATACAACCTTTGGAAGAAGTCCCAACCAGGGGCTAGTGGGAAAAAAGAAAGAAAGTGGCAACATAATCAAGGAAAAGATAAGAGCCCCAAAAATGTCATGCTACAAGCTAGCAAACACAATTAGCTACTACTTAGAGGACCGTTTTTGATGACCCGACTTTTGAAGACGGTCATTTATGTATGTTCTTAATTTATTTTATTTTTTTAAGTGTCCCAAACTTGGACTATGAAAATTCATGACAATTTTCATTCTATAATCCTCCTGAGATAGTTAACCAATTATTCCAAACCTCATATTAAGAAATTTAGACAAACCATTGAAACAACATTATATATTTTTTTTGTGAGGTTTAAATAATGCGCGACTAAAAAGGCTTCCAGGTGAGGAGGAGGGCAACCTATGGATCTCTTAAATCCTAAACTCTCCTTAGATGGATTTAAGTCTTTTTAACAAAGCCTATTTAGTCTTACATTTATTCAAATCAACATATTAGATACTACAACAAAACAACATATTTATTTAAAATATTTAACTATTGAATAAACGCTTCAAGATAATACATGTATGGTATTCTATTAAGGGTTATTTAAATAAAATTAGTCATATTATATTTATTAAAATGATTACTTAATCTTAGAAGCATAATTAAACTTAAAAGTAAGATTTTGTATTAAAATATACCGTTGCGATATTAATTTAAGAAAAAATTTGTCTTAATCTTATATATTTAAGTAAACTATCTCGTTTAAAAGGAAGAAAATATATACAGAATCTATTGTGGATGTATCCCAAAGCATATGCCTTGGATCCATCACCGCCTCGATTTTGGTCAACCCATCATTCAAAACAAAGGTTGCTTATCTTTGGTACCTACAACATGGACATTTACACTACATGAGCTTTTGCTCATCAAAGTACAATTTAACTCACAAAATATTATATATGAATAGCATTTTATGAAAGTTTAATTTTGTGTCTTTATGTCATCTTTCAACTTATATTTTATAAAGTCATCTTTTATCACATGGGTTATCTTAGAATCTTTTATCTTTCTTATAAACCCTTGTGTACGTACCGAATGCATACTTATCGTCTGAGAATCAAGGGAGCGACCCTATTGAAACACCAACGATCGTAAACTTAACATATTTTCCTCCGAAATCTTCACCTAGTGGAGGTCATTCTTATCTTCTCTTAGGAATCCTCACCTAGTAGAGGTTGGTACGACACCTTTATATTCTTATATTTTTTTTGGTCTCCTCTTTAACATAAATAGTAGTACTATATTTTAAACCCAAACTTTATATTTAATGTTCTTGATACTTCCTTTAGCTGAAACATATTTATCAAGTGATAAACAATGTTGTAAAGTAAATTTGTCTCATCTTAATATCATATGAGGCATGCATATTCATAGGCACATAAACAAGCCAAACAAAATATCTCTTTTATAGGAAAAATATCACATTTAATCATTTCAGATATTCTTTTTCAAAAGAGAACGTATTTTTAAAACTATCCATGCCACAAGAGAGATTGTACTTACCTTAAGTCCTTAGAAAATGTTCTTCGTGCTTATAGTGAAATACCACACACTTAACCTTGTTGCAACCATGTGCCTTTTCTTTATCATTTTTATTTATTATTCATACATCAACATCCATTTATATATCAACATATGCTATCATTGGTCATGTAAAACCTATTTTATGTGTTTGAAAATATTTACAACATAAATCCTAAAATAATGTTTCACATTAAAATGGTAAAATTTTGGTGTGTAATGTATTCTTAAAGAATTCTATATTATAGTACATAATTTTATTCATTCTAAAAATTGTATGAATCCATATGAAATAAATATAAATCTAAAGAATATGGTTTAGAATTTAAAAATAATGTTTATCACTTTTTTTTTCAATTTAGAATGTGTAATAAAATTATTAAAATTGCGACTAAACGAGAATGATTGAATTTTGGGGAATGTTTTATAAATCAAACAAACTCAAAAGTTAAAAGCACATCATTAACATATTGTAACTTATTTACAACATTAGGAAATTCTAAAATAGATCATTTCATATTACTTTAATCACTTGTAATTATACCTTAGAATTTAATTCTGCATTTAGAAATATTAAAATATTGTGTATTCCAAAAATTATAATTAATTTTATAGGTATCAAAACATTATGAAACATTTTAAAAATGATCTTTACATATATATGAAGTTGTATTTAAAATTTCAGCTAAAAATAAAAACGTTTGCCTTTTGAAATCATAGAACCAATTATATAAAATCAGTTTTATAGCTTTTCTTAGCTAACAACTAACTTGTGTTAAATGATTTCTATAAAATTATAAGAGTAGGGTATAAAAGTGAAACTTTTTAGAATTTAAGTACATATATGAAAATACTTCTCATATATATTTAAGACCTTAATAAGATTTCTAACTCTATTTATCTTAAATTAAATTTAAACCTAAGTACAATAAAATATATAAATTTTGAAACACTAAAAATTCTAAGAATTACCTTTTTTTTCTTGAAACTTGAAGAACTCTAAGAAAAAATTCTTGAAATTAAAATAGATGAATAGAAATTTTGAGAGAGATATGAAAGAAAACAATTGAAGGAACTTAATTGTGTTTATAAAAGAATGCCCTATATAGGCTAATTATGTACATAAAAAATAATTAAAATTTAATTAAAAATATATTAATAACAATCATCATTTACTTAACTTTTTTTTTTAATTGATATCTTTTCATTATGTGATTAAATTCATTTTATTATCCTAATTATGCATCATCCACTTAAAAAAAAAATAATACATTATCTTATCATATTTTCATTTAATATCCATAAAATCTACATAATGAATATACCATTCAAATAATTAATGTATGATCACATAACTTACCTAGTTTTTGTTTTATTTTCTAATGTAATAAATAAATTTCTTTTATTTTAATTGTGATAATATATAAATAAATATGTTAATAATCTTTTACATCATTTTCCATTCTTATAAGTGAATTGATGAATGTATTATTAAAATATGTTAACAGCTACATCATTAGTTCTTCTTTTACTATATATGTATATATTTTATTTGTGACTATTTAACTTGTTACTTAGGCTTGAAATATTTATTTCAACTCGGACTCTCCTATTATCTATTAGGCCAAGATAAATAATATTGGGCAAAAGGATAAAGGCTTAATGATAATTACAAATAAGAATACTGAAAATATTAAATTTGGACTTATCTATTATCTATTGGGTCAAGATAAATGATTATTGAACTCAAACAATTTAGGACCTAATAGTAAAAATCAAAATTAACTAAGCATACTTCTTATTAACAATAATAGCCATATATGTTGTAAAATAATTTGTACTTGAAATTAGACACATAGTTCAACTTAGCTTTCTTGTTTATTTCTCACTGCAATATATTCACGAAATTCATTAGTATATAACTATACAATTTGTATAATCCATGAAATCAAATGTACATAATAAAATCTTAGACAAGAAAATGAATCATGATAAATTCATTCTTTAAGAGAATACTCTAATATTAAAAGATCTTGATAAATAATTATTAAGCTAATTTTTACAAGTTTAGGGTTTTCTCGGGGTTTACAGTCTCCCATATTTATGAAATTTTCGTCCTCGAAAATTAGAATAGGTGTGGGTATTTTTTCTTAATCTCTTCTTCTTGTTCCCATATAGTTTCTTCGATTTTGTGATTATGCCACAATACCTTAACCAATAGTATTATCTTTCTATGAAGAGTTTTCTTTTTAAATGTTAATATTTTGACTAGTTTCTCTTTGTAGGTTAAGTCTTTATAAATCTCAATGGGTTCATGATTAACACATGTGAAGGGTCCGGGACATACTTTTTCTAAATTGACACATGAAAAACGTTGTGTACATTAGCAAACTCTAGTGATAGAGCTAGCCTATATGCTACTTTTCCTACTCATTCGAGGACCTCGAACAATCCAATATATCTCGGACTCAATTTGCCCTTCTTTCCGAACCTCATTACACCTTTCATTGGTATAACCTTAAGAAAAACTATGTCTCTCACTTGAAATTCGAATGATGTTCTCCGTTTGTCGACATAGCTTTTCTGTCAACTTTTGGTAGTTTCCATCCTTTTTTTGATTTTATGCACTGCATCACTCGTCTCCTTTAGGAAGTTGGTGGTTTCTAAATACTTCTCTCTAGATTTATACTAATGGATTGAAGATATACATCTCCTTCCATAAAGTACTTCATAAGGTGCTGCCTTGGTAGAAACCTTATAGTTATTATTATAAGAGAATTCTATCAATAGAAGCTTCTTATTCCATACTCCTTTAAAGTCTATCACATATGCTCTGAGCATATCCTCTAGAGTTTGAATGGTTCATTCTGACTACCAATCTATTTGTGGATCCAAAGCTGTGCTAAAATGTAGCTTTGTTCCTAAAGCTTCTTAAACTTTCATCCAAAAAGTAGAAGTAAATTGGCTATCGCGGTCAGAAATGATTGATCGTGGTATTCCATGTAGTCTGACTATCTCAGTCATATATAATTTAGCAAGCCTTCCCAATGAGTAGGTGATTTTTATTGGTAGAAAATATGCTGATTTAGTTAATCGATCCATAATTACCTATATTATGTCATATCCTTCACGTGTTTTCAGTAATCGAACTACAAAATCTATAGTAGTTTTGTCCTATTTTCATTTAGGAATTTCGATTGGTTATAACTCCCTAGCAGGTCTCTTGTATTCAGGCTTGACTATTTGACAAGTCAAACACCTTTGCATGTACTTCACCACATCATTTTTCATTCCATTCCATCAAAAGTGCCCTTTGAGATCATTATACATCTTGGTTGTACCAGGGTGAACAGAATGAAGGGTTTCATATGCTTCAGAAAGGATTTGATTCCTTATTTCTACATCATTTGTTATGCATAGTTTACCATTTAACTTGAAGATTCCATCAGGAGAGATATTGAACTCTGACTATCTACTCTCTGTAATATCATCTCTAATTCGTGCTATGGTTGGATCGATCTCATGAGCTTCCTTCATGTTCTTAATAATATTTGGTTTGAGAGTTAAAGTTGACAATTTTCCTACTTTTAACTCTAAACCAACACTATTAATATCTTCTTGTAAGGGCTCAGATAAGGCTTTCATTAACATCAAGGTTGTAGTTGTTTTCTTACTTAGTACGTCTACGACCTTAGTTGCCTTACCTAGATGGTATAGGATTTCATAAACATAATCCTTAACCAACTCCAGCAACCTACGTTGCCTCATGTTCAACTCTTTCTGAGTGAATATGTATTTTAGGCATTTATGGTCAATGTAAATACAGCATTGAATCTTATACCAATAGTGTCACCAAAGTTTAAGAGCAAATAATACAACAACAAGTTATAGATCACAAGTTGGGTAATTTTTCTCATACTCTTTGAGTTGTCAAGAACTATATACCACGACATTCCCATTTTGTATCAATACTGCTCCTAGTCCCAGCTTCGATGCATCACTAAAGATGTCAAATTGTCCTTCCTCTGATGGGATGGTAAGGATAGGTGCACTAGTAAGCCTATTCTTCAGCTCTTAAAAACTTTCTTCCCACTTCTTCGTCCATTCGTATTTCTTTCTTTTTTACATAAGGCCTGTGAAAGGTGTAGCCAGTCTTGAAAATCCTTTTATAAATCTTCGATAATGGCCTACTAATCCCAAAAAGCTCCTTACTTCTATCACCATTTTAGGTTTCAACCAATTGTTGATTGCCTTTATTTTTCAGGGGTCTATCGACATACCTTCGCTTGAGATGACATGTCCTCGGAACTAGACTTGGTGAAGCCAAAATTTGCACTTAGAGAATTTCACATAGAGGAGATGTACCCTCAAATTCTACAATGCGAGTCTTAGATGTTGTACATATTCTTCTTAATACTTTAAATAAATCAAGATATTGTCAATGAAGACTAGGACAAACTTATCCAAGTATTCCTTGAATACTCGATTCGTTAGATTCATGAACAGTGCAGGGGAGTTGGTTAGCCCAAAAGACGTCACTAAGAACTCATAATGTCCATATCAGTTTTGAAAAGCAGACTTCAAAACATTGCTTTCTTTAATTATCAATTGATGGTAGCCAGATCGTAGATCAATCTTCAAGAAAATTGCGGCTTCCTTCAATTGATTGAATAAGTCATCTATCCTTGGCAATAGATTTTTGTTCTTTATAGTGACCTTATTTAGTTCCCTATAGTCGATGCACATTCTGAATGTACTATCTTTTTTCTTTACGAATAGCACTGGTATGCCTCATGGTGAGTAGCTCAGTCTAATAAAACTTTTGGCTAACAACTCTTGCAATTGAGTTTGTAGCTCCTTCAGCTTAGCGGGAGCCATTCTGTATGGTGATTTGGAAATAGAGGCAGTACCTGGTAGTAAATCAATTTCGAAAGAAATTTCTCACTCCGATTATAGTCCTACAAATCTTTGGAAAATACATCGGCGTACTCCTTGATGATTGTTATATTCTCTGGTCTCTTTTTTTCTTCTTTACTCTTGTCTAAGATATTAGATAAATATCCTACACACCCATTATTCAACATTCTCCTTGTTTATATTACTGAGATTAACATCTGAGGTTGCTTTATTGAATCTTTGTTATAAGCGAACATTTCTGCTCCTGGAGGTTCAAACATGACTTTATGACTTTGAAATTTAATACTAGCATTATACCTACCTAAAGAGTCCATCCCTAGAATGACATCGTAATCCATCATTTCTAGGATAACTAGGTTGGTATAGAATTCTCTAGTGGTTATAATTATTGGAATGTGCCTAATCCAATGGCTTGCAGCCAAGGTTGCTCCTAATGGTAGAGCTATGCTACGACTTTTAGTCATTCTATTACTAACCTATGCTATCCTTTTTGCAAACATAAGCAATACAAAATAATGTTAGCACCAGAATCAAATGAGATATTTGCATTTTGAGTGGCAAGAGATAGCTGACCTATGACCAAGTTTGAAGTTCCTGCCTCTAACGTGCCTAATCCAATGGCTTGTAGTCAAGGTTGCTCTTGATGGTATAGCTATGTTAAGGGTTTTAATCATTCTATCATTACCCTGAGATATCCTTTTTGCAAACATAAGCAATGTAAAATAATTTGTGGCACCTGAATCAAACAATAGGCTCTTGGCAAACGACTTGTTGATCAGGTACAATAGGTTCTAGTTGTAATAATGGATCTCCTTCTTAAGGTTGCAGTTCTTCAGCATTCACTTAGGGTTCAAAATTTGCATCAAGTTTCCATCTTAGTTGCTCATGGAGGTTTCTCATCTCCTTTTTCTATACTTTGAGTCATTATTGCAAGTTAGCCACGAGATTACTTAGGTCATGTGCTTCGATAGCATTGACTTGATTAACTAATAGTCTTTCCCTTCCTCTAGCCATTTTGTGTTAATAGATTCCTAATCATTAACCTAGGATACTTATTATTAATTACTAAATATTAACTATTTATATAAAAGAGAATCATATCATATCTTTTGTTATTGAATTTATTCATAGTTTACAAGATCACAAAAACATAGTTTAGACATTAAAAGGCTTAAACTATGATTAACTTTAGTAATTACCCATTCTTCTTTATTGTCATTAGAGGGTTCACTCGGGTTTTCGTCTAGGTCCTCCTCTGAATTATCCTCAGAGTTTTCCTTATCATTGTTATTACGTCCTAGCCTAGTAGGCATAGTTCTCTCTATATCCAATTGTGGTCACACCCTACTCTATTATTCTTCCTCTATAGCAATTTTAGCTATGAAAATGACCATTGCCATAAGAGTTCTACTGTGAAAGTCTGGATATGATTAAGGAAATTGAGTCATTATTGAGTGTGGCAACCCCCATGTGTATGCTACATCTAAAACCCATGACGATACAATTGAAGGATTACGATCCAATATTTCACGAGTAAAATGCATATTATACTCTTCTATTCCCTAATTGAAACGATGTGTCTAAGTACTTATTTTCTCTGAGAAGGTTATCTTTCCTTCTGACATTCTCCATCGTCGAGAGGAGGGCAAAGTTTCGCATATCAGTTATTGAGATGTATCCCTTAATGAGTTCTGAATCAGATTGCATTGTTCTATTTCCCCAAAACATGTTGTGATTAGACAACAAAACTCCTCCCAACTTATACTAATTAGGGAATATCCCAATACTTGCCACCAAACTCCAACATTATTCGGTAGTTGTATAACAGCAAGAATGGTCCATTCATACCTACAGATGCGACATGCCTACAATATTTGCTCTGTTTTGTGAAACCAGTCTCCCAATGCTCCAATTTTAGATTCTCCATTGTAATATGGTGGTTGTCCTACCCCAAAGGCAGCCATTGTTGCGGCTCCATAAAGTTCTACTTGACCAATCTCTTAGTCTATCGGGACATCGATCATCGGGGCCTCCATTTTTATTCCCTAACACACACTTATGGTTAACTAGCATACTAAAATGAAATTTGTACTTACTTGAGTTGATGAATTATTACAGAGTGATGCGAGATAAGATGGTAGGATACCTACTCTAATACTAACTCTGACGACCCGATTTTTTAAGACTATTACTTACGTATGTTAATAACTTATTTTATTTTTTAAAAAGTTGCAAACTTGGACTATGAAAATTCATGACAATTTTTTTTATAATCCTCTTTAGATAGTTAACCAATTATTTCAAATGTTATATGAAAAAATTTAGATAACTATTGAGGAAAACATTAAATATTGTTTTGTGAGGTATACATAATGCACAACTAAAAAGGCTTCCAAGTGAGGACAGGGGTTACATCTAGACATCTTAAATCCCAAGCTCTCCTTAGACGGGTCTAAGTCTTTTTGACAAAGTCCATTTAGTCTTACATTTATTCAAATCAAAATATTAGATACTACAACAAAAGTTGAAAATATGCTTCACGATAGTACATGCATGGTATTCTATTAAGGGTTATTTGAATAAAATTAGTCCTATTATTTTTAGCAAAATGATTACTTAATCTTAGAAGCATAATTAAACTTAAAATGAAGATTTCATATTAAAATATATCATTTAGATATTAACTTAAGGGAATATTTGTCTTAATCTTACATATTTAAGTAAACTATCTCATTTAAAGGGAAGAAAACATATACAGAATTTATTGTGGAGGTATCCAAAAGCTCGTTCCTCATATCCATCCCTGCCTCGATTCTGGTCAACCCATTGTTCAAAACAAAAGTTGCTTACGTTTAGTACCTACAACATGGATATTTACACTATGTGAGCTTTTGCTCAGTAAGTACAATTTAACTCACAAAACATTTCATATGAATAGTATTTTATGAAAGCTCAATTTTTGCATCTTTATGTTATCTTTCAACTTATATTTTATGAAGTCATCTTTTATCTTTCTTATAGGCCCTTATGTACATATCGAGTGCACACTTTCGAACTGAGAATTAGGGGAGTGTCCCTACTGAATCACCAACGGTCATAAACTTAACATATTTTTTTCGGGAATCCTTACCTAGTAGAGGTCATTCTTATCTTCCCTTAGGAATCCTCACCTTGTGGAGGTTATTACGACATCTTTATATTCTTATCTTTTTCTTAATCTCCTCTTTAAGATAAATGGTTGTACCATATTTTAAACCCAAACTTTATATTAAATTCATTCTTCAAGAGAATACTCTAATATTGAAAGATCATGATAAATAATTATTAAGCTAATTTTTACAAGTCTATGATTTTCTTAGGGATTACACCATTTGCCCTAGATGTGGGAATATTCATTGTGGAGAGTGTTTAATGGGCTTTGGTGCATGCTTCCTATGTAAAAAGTCTAGACACTTTGCAAAGAATTGTCCGAATACTATAAATGAGCAGAAGAAAGTCCCAGCTTATGTGTATATGATGACCAAAAAAGATATCAAGGTGAACCCATCTATTGTAGTGGGTGAGATTCTTTTCTCTGGTATTCCTATTCATGTATTAACAGATTTAGGGGCTACACATTCGTTTATATCACCTACATTTGTGAGAAAATTTGGCAAAATACAAGAGCACTTGAATTTCAAATATTATGTAACCATTTTGTAAGGAGAAGCTTTATGTTCTAATCAAGTTCTCAAGGCACATCCAATCCAAATAGCTGATAAACACTTGTGTTTAGTTTTAATCGCATTGGATATGCAAGATTTTGAAGTTATCTTAAGTATGGATTGGTTATCTAAATACCGTGATACTATTGATTACTATTTGAAGAAGGTAATGTTTCAGCCACCAATTAAAGAGAAGTTCACTTTTGTTGGTACCAGTGGAAACTTAATGATTCCAATCATTTCCTCAATAAAAACAAGGAAGTTACTAGAGAAGGGATGCATGGGATACTTGGCAAACATAATGGATACTTGAGAAAAGTTAAAAGTGAAGCCTAAGAAAGTATTGGTAGCTAATGAATTTCTTGATGTATTTCTTGAAGATTTATTAAGGTTACCACCTAATAGAGAGATAGAGTTTGTTATTGACTTATTGTCCTGTACAGCTCCTATCTCCACGACACCTTTTAGAATGGCTCTAGTAGAGTTAAAGGAATTGAAAGCATAGTTACAAGAATAATTGGACAAGGGTTTTATTTGCCCATGCTTTTCACTATGGGGTGCTCTAATTTTGTTTGTAAAGAAGAAAGACCGGACTATGAGGCTTTGTATTGATTATAGAGAGCTGAATAAGGTCACAATCAAAAACAAGTATTCATTTCCTAGAATTGATGATTTGTTTGCTGAACTGCAAAGAGCTTCTGTATTTTCAAAGATTAATTTAAGGTCAGGATACCACTAGTTAAAAATTAAGGAGGAAGATATTCCAAAAACAGCTTTTAGAATAAGACACGAGCACTACGAGTTTGTAGTCTGCCCTAGCTACTTTCATCAACATGATAAATAGAGTATTCATAGATTTCTTAGATAAATTTATTATAGTTTTCATCAATGATATTTTGATTTATGTGCTCAGGGGAGAAGTATATAGAACATTTGAATACCATTTTGAGAATTTTTAAGAAAAAACAGTCGTATACTAAGTTTAAGAAGTACAAATTCTGGTTATAGAAAGTTATCTTCCTTGGTCATATGGTTTCTGAAAATGGTATTTCTGTGGATCCAATAAAAGTTGAAGCTATGAGTAATTGGCCAAAACTTACAAATGTTTCAAAGATTCATAGTTTCTTGGGATTGGCTAGTTATTATAGACATTTTGTTGAAGGAATCTTGAAGTTGGCTTCTCTATTAACTCATTTAATAAGGAAGAATGTGAAGTTTCAATGGAACAAAAATTACCAAAAGAGTTTTGAGGAATCGAAGCATTGTTTGGTGATAGCCCTTATACTTTCAATACCATTTGGATCAGGAGGATTTGTTGTTTGCAGTGATGCCTCAAAGAATGGTCCAGGATGTGTCATGATACAAAATGACAAAGTCATTACTTATGCCTCTAGGAAATTGAAGGAATATGAATAAAACTATCCTACTTATGATTTAGAGCTAGCAACAATTATTTTTGCACTGAAAATTTAGAGACACTATCTTTATGGGCAGAATTGTGAGATCTATAAAGATCACAAGAGTCTTAAGTACTTCTTTACCCAAAATGAATTGAATACGAGACAAAGAAAATATCTTAAACTAGTAAAAGATTATGATTGTGAGATTAACTATTATACAGGAAAAGCTAACGTGGTTACTGATACTCTAAGCAGGAAATTATTAGCTGCTATAACTATTAAGTATGTTAATATGAAGCATCTCTTAATGGATTTACATAAGTTAGAGTTAGAGATTGTGTGTACAGATTTAATAGAACGATTTGAAGCTCTTACTCTACAACGAATAATTTTAGAGAGTATCAAACAAGATGAGAATATAGATCCCCATTTGAGTAATTTAAAGAGTAGGATAGAATCTGGAAATGAGATAGCCTTCCAAATTTTTAGTGATGGTATAATCAGATATTGAAATAGATTATGCATGCCTGGTGGAATTGTTTGAAAAGAGATATTGGTGGAAACTCATATCACTCCCTATTCTGTGCATCCTGGTACTGCAAAGAAGTATAGAGACTTAAAGATGCATTACAGGTGGCCTGATATAAAGAACGATGTGGCTGAGTTTGTAGAGCAGTGTCTCACGTGCCAGCAAGTTAAAGCTGAATAACAAAGACTAATAGAAATGGGAAGAGATTGCTATGGTTCTTGTTGTTGGACTTCTAAGATAAATAAGGGATATAATGCTATTTGGGTGATTGTGGATAAATTTACCAAGTCAGCTCATTTCCTTTCGGTTAGAATAACCTATAACTTGGACTAGTTTGGTCGGTTATATATTCAGAAGATTGTGAGACTGCATAGTGCTTGAAAAGTTATCATTTCTAACCGAGAATCTAGATTTTCTTCAAAATTTTGAAGGAGTGTTCAAGATGCAATGGATACAAAATTGGCATTTAGTACAAGTTTTTATCCTCAAACTAATGGTACTCATAGAGAACTATATAGACCCTTGAAGATATGCTAAAAGCTTATGTGTTGGATTTCCATGGATCTTAGAGTAAATACTTGCCACTTATAAAATTTACTTACAATAACAGTTACTAAGCTTCAATTGAAATGCCCCCATATTAAGCATTATATAGAAGAAAGTGTAGATCTCCTATTCATTGGGATGACATGCGGGAGACAAAATTTCTTGGTCCAAAATTGATAAGAGAAACAAATGAGGTAGCAGAAAAAATTTATAAAAAGATATTATTGAGAAATTAAGGTTTCAATCTTATTCACTCTTATTTTGAAGATAACAAAAATTTGACTTAGTACAAATGAATTAACTTGAGTTTGTAGTGAAATGTTATTAAAGTTCTACCTTAAGTTAATCAAGGAATCAAGCTTGAAGATTGATGCATATGGACATATTAGAATCAAGCTTGAAGATGAATAATTAAAATACAAGATCATGTCTAGATAGGGTATATTCATAGTTAGTCTTGTATTTGATTTAGTTTATTGCACATATATTCTCTTTGTATTGTCTCATACTTTTCAAAAAAGTTTTTAAACTATCTTAAGCTTAAAATAATTATTTTATCATAGAAGTTTGAAAATAGAAATAATGATCTCTTTGAAGGGGAAAATATTCTTTAAAACATGATTTCTGAAGTTTAAATAAGTTGCAAATATATTTGAAATCATGATTATTTGAAATAGGCTAAAAGAAGATTTTCTATTTGCAAACAAGAATGTGTTTTAGGATAAACACTTTTGAAATTATTGTTAAGTATCTTTGTCAAACTAAAACAAGTTTGCAATAGTCAAAATATTCTCTTCAAATTGATTTCTAATATTTTTAAAGTGTTTAAAACAAATTTAGAAATCAGTTGTTAACAAACACCAAAAACTGTTAAAATCTAAAAAATGCCAAAATCTTGTCAGAATTTGAAATACGACCAAAATATGATTTTGGTCGACCAACAATGATTTTGGTCGACCACTTTTTAGACCAGTGGCCAAAAATGACCGTTGAAGCTAAACTGTGTCAAACTCTAATAGCTATATCTTTGGTCAACCAAACATTTGGCAAAAAGATAATAACAGCTATAAATGGCTAGTTTTCTTGGATATCTATATATAGAGCTTCATTTGATAGCATTTAAGAGAACAACATGAACTTAAATTGATATTTATCTACTCTCAAAGTGTCTTAGCATATTTTCCCATCAATTACACTTTCAAATCATATTAAGCCAATCTTAGAGCATCTATAGTGCATCTTTCTCAAATCTCCTAAGCCAAAATTGTATTATTAATTTGTGAGGAGAATTTTTGAGTGAGTGTTCACTCTTGTTCATTAAAAAACCATTGAGTGTGAGGTGAGGTTGGCACCAGATTCATAAACAACTCGATTTAGGTGAGGTTACCACAGGAGTCATAAACAACCCGTGAGTTGGTGAGATTGGCACCATTGTCTAAACAATCCATATAGGTGAGATTGTCACCAAAGTCAAAACAATCTGAAGTTAGGCATGATAGAGCCGGAGTGTTAAACCCCCTTACTACACTATGTACAAATACGCTCACTTATGCGTAGAAAAGCTAAATAGTATTTTCTTACTTTTATTGACCTCGCAAAAGCGAAAAGTAGAGAATAAATTTAAACTTTTTTGTTTGGTTCTGAAAACGTTTGTGATACACCTATTTTACTCGGTAGTAATATATACATTTTATACAATACAAAACACAGTTTTAATACTATTCAAAACTCCCACAGGATCACTACATACACGTACATAGTAAAAATATATACAAGGTTCGCAAAAAGTCCTCTTTCGGTTCAAAATTTGCATATGGACAATATTAGAGTGGAAACAGCTCAGCCAACATTACTCCTAGTCCTGATCATCTATATCACAAGAACTAATTGAGCAATGGCCTAGTAAATGGAAATCCATGCATGCTTATGAATAATTTGCATATAAAACTTATTAATCTTTATACCCTTAATTTCCTTAGAAAACATAAATAATCAAATCATATTTGGGCCCCCTTCTTCGTATAGTTCCTAACTCAGTGACATAGCAGATATCCTCTTAATAAATATCATTTGAGGCTTACTTTGTCTTAGAATTAACCTCAAGGGATTTGACCTCCCTCTGTTTTGGCTCACCCTGTCTTGGATTTAACCTCAAGGGATTTCACCATATTTACCTACTAGATCAGCAAAATAAGAACCATACCCCTCTTTAAAATAAATAACATTTAGGGTATAAGACTTTTTATTAAAATCATAACCTGTAAATAATTATTTTATGCATACAAACATGACATGCCTTATAAAAATGATGCGAATAATTTTAATATATATAAATCTCAATATCACAAATACATCAGCTTTAATATATACAATCATATACGTAGATTCTTGTGATGCTAAAGTGGAATTTCCACTTACCTTGTATTGAGAATGGATAAGAGAATGAAAGATAGATTTCTCTCCCCAGAGTTTGATGTGCTTAGCGTCCTATTCCATTCAATCCCATTTAATTCCAGTATAAATGAAAGTTTATAAAATCAAATAATATCACCATGAAATTTAACTATCATCACCATGAACTTTTACTATCAACAAATCTCATTATTTTATAATCAGATTTATGAATGAACTTCTAAGCATATAAAATATGATGTTTTAAAATCCCTTTTGCTAATTTTATTCAATGGTTACGTAATGTATAAACATATATGAAAGAACCCATATATATATAACTAGCAAAGAGGCTGACAATAGTAGTACTTTAATAGACTAAATAAAAAAAAAACTTTTTGTTCTAAAGTTAGTTCGTAAACCAAGGGGTCCATGTACATATATATATAAAGACTTTCCCATAAAGTGACGATCACCATTGTCCAAGGCATGAAACATATAATCATTAATTAATTAGTTAGTTAAACTTTATACTCCACATCTCCTATCCAACGTATAGAAAAAATAACAATACTAAGGCATTAATATAATAATCAACACTATCTCTTAGTTCTTACACCACTTAATAAATATACATATATATAATCAGGTATCTTTGGGCATATAATCAGTGACTTCAATTTAAAGAGCACCCACTTCAATTTACTCATTTAATAGATACCTTTCTAAAATGAGGAACTATCCCATGAATTCTAAATATTATCAATCATTGACGTACAAACAACCATAAAGTACTCTATACATGTATATAACTATTATTAAAAACTCTTAATTTTAGCTCACCTTTGTAGAAAACATGAAGTGAGTGAAAAAAAAAAACTGCTACTCATAACAAGGAAACTATAAAGTTTCAGCGGGGTAGATATGGCATAAACAATACATTTTCAACGAAACTTTCTATTAACTATGAGAAAGGAGAGATGGTAGCTATTATCGGTGGTGGAGAACAAACATATATGTGCTACTGGGTATCTTCCAAGAAATCAAGTTTACGAGAAGGTGTATGTCGGTTAAACTTCAAAGTGAATTCATAAAGAAAATTTATTGGACAAACTTTATATAAGAATTATATTTTAATTTATGCATATAACTAGAGAGACATATCAAAATGAATAACATTTGATAGACCTACAAGCACATGCCATTAATAATAAATTCCATCAATATACATATAAATATGTGTGAGCACAAAACTAACACCAATAAGCTAATAAATCTTAATAAACGAACATTCACATATATGATGAGTCCCCCCTTTTCTTTTCTTTTTTTTCATAAGCACATCAATTTCTGTTTGGATCTGAAATTGACCTTTCACTACACAAACATCTAGAACTTATAGTTAATTAATTAAAAATTCTAATTTGTCTTAACAAACACTTACTTTAGCATTTAACTTTGATAATAATTATGAATATATGAAAATTAGATGCAAAGATGTTTATTATTGGCATGATGCACTTATGAGAATTTTGGACACTACACGGAGTCAAGACTATTGTAAAGGTTAGGGTGTGCCTAAGAAGAATTCACTCTATTTGTAAAAGGGTCCGTCAGGCTCATAATCTTGATCCGATAGTGGAAATCTCAAAGCAAGTTACTGAGGGCCGGGGACGTAGGCAAACCGTCATGTTTGTCGAACCTCGTAAAAACCGAGTTCGTACTTTCTCTATCCCTACACTCTTTATTTTATTGCAAGCTATTTAATTGAGTATTTGACATTTCATGTATTTAATACACTTGCTATTATTGCTATATATTTGGCATTATTGTTTATTTAGCTATAAAGTTTTAAAATAGTGATCTATGGTTTTGAATAGTTGAAAAATTTCTTAAAACATTTTAGAACCCAATTCACCCCCTCTTGGGTTGTCAATCTTGGGCTAAAAATAGCTAACAGATATTAGCTGCTCAAAGTAGACAGAAATGTTATTCAAATCCTCAAAGAAGAAAATAGAATTTAACATCGGAGACAAAGTATTCTAGAAGGTTGCTCCTATAAAAGAAATAATGAGGTTTGGGAAAAAAGGAAAACTAAGTCCCAAATATGTAGATTCTTTTGAGATACTTGAAAAAGTTAGAGATGTTGCCTATGGACTTGCTTTGCCACCTTCATTGTTAAATATACACAATGTATTTCATGTCTCTATGTTAAGAAGGTACATTTCAAATCCTTCACATATTTTGAATTATAGCAATTGGAGCTAAGTCAAAATATGAGTTATAAGGAATATCCAGTGAAGATTTTGGAAACAAAAGAAAAGAAATTTAGAAACAAGAAAATCTCTATAGTCAAAGTATTGTGGAAGAACTATAATGTAGAAGAGGCCACATAGGAAAGATAAAAAGAGATGAAAACTAAGTATCCACACTTATTTGAGTAAGCAAATTTCAAGAACGAAATTGTATAAGAAGGGGAGAATTGTGGTACCCGAGATTCTCACATGCATAATAAACAAATAATAAATATATTTAGATTGCATATTAAGCATCTAGGAGTCATTAACACTAGTTTCATAGTAACATGCTCATTCCTTATATTATGTACATTTACATACATGTTATTACACTAACGATTGTCGAACTATCCCTATGCTGTGTAAAGGTTCAATACCCTCATAGAGAGAGCTCAGTATGCTAAATGAACAAAGAATATAATTATGAAAGTAATATTATGTGCACATGTATTAAGATCATGTTTGTTGATAACTTGGTCAAATAGTAGTTTTTCGGTAAAATACAATTTTCACAGTTTATGGAGCCGAATTCACTATGTGTTTAACATATCAAATAGTTTTAATTCAATGTTTAGGACTTATTTATAGCATTTTATTTCTTGGCTCCAAGTAAGCACTAGGTGACATTCATGGTACTAATTTGTGTTTTATTTTCACTAAGCTAGCTTAGATTCAGCTTAATTGCATAATGTCATTTTTGTACATTCTTATTATTCAGTGCTAATATGATATTCACATTGTTAATTCAAGTCCAATTGACTTAGTTTTATGTTTAATAACTGGTTATGGGGCAAGGTTTTAACAATAAGACCTGTCACATGGGATTATAGGTTAAATTATAATTAATTTTCATTTTCTAAGGTACGATTCACCAACGTTGTATGTACTTGGGTATGTAGGAAAGACCAGCAATATGGTGACTATAATAAGGATGTTTTAGAGCTTGACATAAAGAAAGTAATGTGCAAAATATCCGAAATACCTCTTAGAATTTAAGTTATGCCATTTCTTAGACATTAAGTATCACTTTTAGACCAAATCTGATCATTTTCTTTTTTTTTTCCTCTCTCTAGCCACAACCTGAATCTCTCCAACATCTTTCTACACTTCTCCCAACTCTTCTTTGCTATATCCAAGAGTTTTCAAGTGATAGAACTCAAGTTAGAGCTCTAGAAAGTAAGATAGACCAAAACTAGTCAAGGTAATTCTACTAATTCTTCTTCCTAGGTCTTAATCTTTAATTTCGATTCTCCACTTGTTCCTACTTAATTAATGGTTCCTTCTGATCCCGTTAAGTCGAAAAATATATTTCTAAGCCTTGAAAATCAGTTTTGTGGAGACAAAAGGTAAGAAGTCTAGCAAAGACTCAAACTAGTCAAGATAAGGTTTAGGTGAGATTTTGAATTTATAGTGAATTTCTTTTATTTTAGCCCTTAAACCAAAGCTTTTATTTGATGAATAAAAGTCATAGGAAACTTATATATTGTTGGAAATATAAAATTTAAGTAAAAAATTAAAGTTATACCTAAAACCCTAAAGTTTACTATTTATGGAGTTAAGTATTTTCATGTGTAGTAGATTAAGTTTTATATATTTGTAATCTAATTTCTTAAACTTAAGAGTGTATATTTTATTGCTCATATTATTTATTACACTCATTTGATGGTCAGTTCTAATGACATACAAGTATAAAAGTGGTTTTAAACTTTGTTCAAACTGAAAAAAAAAAATTCAAGTGTGCTTATGTCATTCTAAGTAATTCTCTTTGAGGTTTATATGTATGAATTAGCTTGTAAAATATTATTGTAGGTTTAAACCCATGAGTTTAATCATGTGGGAATATCCTAAAAATTAGGAAAGTACTGTCCAAATATTTTTAAAATAAAATAGCACCATTTAGAGGTAAACGGATTAATTTTACAAAATTATGTGCCATTTTAGATCATTTTTTTATTAATGAACTAGCATTCATATTTTAATACTTTTCAACAGTTTTTCAATACTAGTTATTGGCTGCTAAGTACCTTAAGTGATTTATACACTTCTGAGTTATTTTAAGATCAAGTTTCCTAAATTGGTGAAAGTTTTGATTTCGGTCTTGTTCAAGTATATTGCCGCATTCTTTTGGCAAAATGTACATCTTGAATAGTAGTAATTTGTGACAAGTGATTAGCACACCAATCTCTAGAGAATATTGACTCTTTTCACTTTCAATTTCTATTAAGGATAGGAGGTAAGTAAAGACTTATAACTGTGTCACAAGAATTATGTAGGAAATATCAGTACGTTAAACTTACTCATTCTTGAAAGTTATGAAATAGCATATGCATGGTACGTCTTGTTAACCAATAGAGAATTGAATTACAAAGTATTTAAAAGTGAGTACCATTATACCAATTTTATAACATAAGTTTTAATAGCAATTATTAGTCTGTTAGAGCTGGGTAGTAAGTCTATTGATGCAGTCTCTCCTATTAAAGCGGGACTTACAGATCTTATGATATGTCTTATTAAAGTGGGACAATATTAGCACAGTGTAGGATGCCCCTTTGATGAGGGAAGGAGTTTTCAAAAACCTCACATGACGGTTGCACCTTATTTTTACTCTTGGCCAGAGTTTTCGCCCAATGTTATCACGGCTTATTGACTTACGGGACTAGCAATGTACTAAGGGGCCCAACTATAGTACTTTTAAAGAAAATATATGGACTCAAGTGTTTAAGAAAGAAAAATGTACAATAGGAATTTGATGAGATTTTAAAGCATATATGAGCATGCATAGTTTTTACTTACTCAGCTTTAGCTCATTTTAGTCTTGTGATATAGATGAGGGGGCGTACTTTAGTGTTGAGTTATTGGTTACCTAGCCTGCATTTTGTCGCTATGATCGTACAAATATGGACATGCTTAACCTGTGACTGACATTTTTGTTTAAGATATTTTGGTATAATCTAAATACTACTTCCGATGGCAAAATAGACTGGTAAAAATGTTTTTTAATTTCATAGTTTATAAAGACACTTTTAATAAGAAATACCATTAGGTTGCTTTGTTCAAATGTTTTGAAAAGTTCAAATTTGCCCACCTTTTTATAAAACTAAATATATGGTTTAAGAAAAAATAATACATGATAGTTTAACTTTATATAATAATATAGTTAAACTAGGGCATGTTATATAATAGACCAAAGATAAGTGTCCATCCAGTTTCTCCAATAGTTAAAATTACTTCTATTGAAAAATGGTAATTTAGAAGGTGATAACCCCTTATATTGAAAAGAAATGTTGTTTGGAATAGTCATCTTAAAAACGGTTATGTCTAAAAGTTTTAAGTACTAAGAATAACTAACCCAAGAGAGGAGGTGAATTGAGTTTTGAAAACTTTTGTAAACTTTAAAAAAAAAAAGTAAAATATGCAAGCAATAGCAATATCAAGTAAAAATAATTAAGTAACATGCACAAGCTTAAGGTAAATAAATTAAAGAGATAAATATAATGAAATGCAAATATTATTTTTATGCAATTCAACAAATACAACAGTTTATCTATGTCCCCGGCTCTTAACAACCCGCTTCGAGCTATCTACTATTGGATCAAGAGAATTGTGACCCTTGTACACAACAAGTGTTTTCTTTTTAAGCATACTCATTCCTTTACAATAGCCTTAAATCTGGCTCGCTCATGCCTAACTCGGATTGTTTAGACTCTAATACCAATCTCACCTAAACCAGGTTAACCTTACTAATTTCAAATACCAATTTCACAATATACATATGAATCCGGTGTTAAACTTACCTCACAATTACAATGTAATTTTTGTTGAATCACTCAACTATAATATCTCTCTAATTAAGATTATTGATACAAGGTAAACTTAGAGAGAATAAATGTAAATATAAGATATTATCTAGTTTGGTTCAAGTGATTTTTCTGAAAAAGTGGATTTAAAAGTTTGAATCACAAAAATTGATTTGAACAACTTGAACATATGATATGTGCGATGAAAAGATAATCAAAATTTGTTTCAAGTGTTAGAAAAGCTTTTATTTATAAACATGAATAAAAATTAGCTATTTTAGACCGTTTGACAAATATTCTATCATTTTTAGTAGACCAAAAGTGCATTTTCGATTAACTGAAAATACTAGCCGTTGAAAGTACGGTTCTAATGGTCAAGTTCAAAAATCTGTTAAAAATTTGTCAATGAATCGGTAGACCAAAACTAGAATCAGTTTGTTGAAAATACCAAGGAGCATATTTTGATTTTATTTCAAACCTTTTCCAATTCCTTTCAAATCATGACTTCATAAAATTGATTTATATGAAATATGGATATTATGGAAATTCATAAATCAATTTAAAAGTTTGTGTAAAATAATTTTCAAATTTTAGTTGAAGATAAACTAGTTTAACAATATTGGTTTTAAAATTTCCTATTTTATGAAAAATTTGAGCCATTAAGATTACATTATATGTAAACAAGTGTTTAAGTACAAGAACTAAGTAATAACCCTTGCTAATCTAAGTCTTGTATTCATGAACTTTTTCTTCAATCCTTTCTCCATAATCCATCTTGAATATCTTATATTCCTTTCAATTTAGATTATTATACACTCAAGTAAATTATTAGTTCTTAATCATATGTTTGTTAGCTTCAAAATATGAGTATAAGATTGATGATACAACGCATAAGTTAACACTTTGTAAAACATCACATCAAATCTAATACATATCTAATCAAGTCAACACATAACAAGCAATACAATCAATGGCATATCTGAGCCACCAAAAACCAATGACTGTAAGTATGCAATATAGTGTGAGCTATCCTAAGTAGGTAATTACATATGTATATTCTGTCCAAGTCACCTAAGTGGGTAATTGTGAGTATGATAAACAGCCGGAGCACTCTAGGTAGGATACTGTAAGTCCGAGCACTTTGAAGGGTTACCGAAAGTCCGTCGGCCACGTTAGTATAATGAATACATGAAATGCTATATGGATGATAGAAATGAGAATATATATCATTTTTTACGAAAATGCCAAAACAAATTATGCAGTACTTTTAATCAATCAAGTATAGTCTCAAAACTAAATTCTTATTCAAATTCGATTTTTTAAAAATTTTGGCAACACAATAGTCATTTTTATCAAAACAAATTAAAATCCAATTCCTACAAAACATAGTTCCAAAACAAGGTAATTTGGCATATCAATCAGTGTCATATATCTCTAAGTAGTTTAAAAATTAATTCATGTCAAAACATATATAAATCTCATTTTCATCAAATATTTCATAAAATTCCATATTTATTCAAAATATATTAAAATTAAAATCAAACTAATTTATTGATCAAGTAGTCGAATCTTTACCTCAATCAAGTGACTAGATAGTGTTGTGGCACTATTAAGAGTATTTCACATCATTTGACGGTCGTTTGGAGGGTCAAGAGTCATTTTCAATCCCTCGATCGTTTGGTTTGAAAATTTGATTTTCCAACAGAGCCTTAGATTTTGAAACAGACTCACCACTCAATTTTTAGTACCTAAATTAGCTAGGTTAGACGCATAACTTGACCAGTATGGACTCAAAGCGAAACCCGATCTAGTGGCATGCAAAATAAGGCAAAACTAGTACCATCCAATCTCATTTTTTTCCATGCTAGTCACCAAATATAGTCAATATATATCGGAATTCATATTTTCACGAGTACATCACAAATATGAGGTTTATTTTATGATTTAACGGTCAGATGGAAAGGTCAAATCATAAAACTAAAATAACTCAAAACTATCAAAAATGACAAAATTAAATCGGGGAAGTTTCAAGTTGTGATATATATGCCATGTGATTCTTCTCATCGAGACAAATCTGACAAGCCTAGTTTAATAGCATGAGGTGGCCGAAAATGTCGCCAACATTGATTTTTCTTTGTATTATTTTGTGACCATTACCGGTGTTCGTGATCTCCATTCATCGTGTGACTTCGGTGGGTGGTAGTTCAGGTGATGGTGGTTCTGATTAGCTAGGTGGCATAGGTCGTCGACGAGTAGAAGGCCTTCATCAGAGCTGGGTCATGTATCGGTCATAAGTTAAGAGAGAGAGTGTGAGATGTCGAGATAGAGGAGAGAGAAGGAGAGATCTATTTATGTGTTTCTTTTTTTGGGTAAAGGTACAAAAATACCTTCTAAAAACTGGGTTTTTACAATAATAGGGTCAAAATTAGGCATGTCATCAAATGCTGATGAATCATTTTTACTTCTATAAATTTTTTGTCTATTATAGTAGTAAGTAAGAGTTGATTCAACAAGGAATTAAGTCCAATCTAGAAGCTATTAACAATATTTTTTATTTTATTACATAAGATAATAAAGAATAATAAAAAGCAAAAAATTCAAGAAGGAAAACAGTGATGAAAATACTCGGTCAAAGAATCATTCATCGCCACTTGATAGTGAATTTATGGTTAAACAATAATATTATTCCTAATTCTCTACTATAATAACCAACCATGTATAATCCTTAAGCTCGTCCAACTCCAATATTTACTTAGTTTGTTGTTAGATTAAACAAACTCTTTATCTAATCCCTCCCCACTAAACAACGTAGGATGAGCTTTCTAGATTTTATCCAATGGAAGCATTAGGACGAGAACTATAAGTTGATCTTCACATCAAACACATAAGCTCGGTTCATTTAACCTGATTATAATCTTATCATGATCATACCCAAATGTTCTGCACAATCAGAGAACATAATAGCTACTAATAAAAAGATTTAGAAGACAATTACGGATCTAGTAATTTATCTTAACATTAGAAATAATCAAGCCAAGTTAGTTGTACATCCAAATTAAATAAGAAAATATTCATGAAACTATTAAAAGTTGAAGAAAAGTAGCAATCACAAATAAGAAATTGGAAAATAATATATAATTCAACTTGCAAATTATGTCTAAGGCTTTGCAAATATTACAGTTAACCGAAAAGAAAAACTAACAACTTATAAAAGTAAAGGAACAAGAGATGGAAGTAATCATTGATGTCGACAATATAATGCCTCTATCTCCTTCTTCCTTTCTTCAAAACCCCAAGAGATAGCCTTCTTTCATTCCATCCCATAATAGCCTATCTGTAATTATTTTATCATTAAGGGTTTCACAAAGTTTCTGATGAAAATGGAGTCCAAATGTCACACAATAACTCAACAAGCAGGTTATCCGTCGAGCCAGTGCTACAATGCCAAGACCCCAACATTACAACACTGAGTTGCTAGTTCTCATCAATAAGGGTCTAGCGTCATAGTACTGACTTGCTAACCCCTAAAACTTCAGCTTCAATATTACGCAATTTTTAACACTTGTTATCTCTTCATTCTTTTCTTAAAGACACCTACAAAACACAGAAATAGAAATAAATCCTAAAAATAATCAAGAAAGTTACAAAATAAATATAAGGAAATTAATTACTCAAATATATAAAAATGAGTACTTATCATGATGCTCCAGAGTCAACGATATGATCGTTGTCATTACTAGTTCTACTTATGGCATCGATAATATTGGTCTGGGGGTAACAATAGGTGAAGGCCGAGATCAGTAAGTTTTAGCACTATGATAGATTTGTCACATAGTCAGCAAATGAGTCGTGGCTGGTTGTTGTTGAATTATGGCTGAAAGAATTCATTGTTGGAGTATAATGGATGGCTTTGATTCGAGAAGCCAATATTGTAGGGCCAATTGGGGTATACATTTCTCGACCTGTAGCATAATTGAGAGGGCCTACCTTTAAAGTTTGTGGCATTAGTAAAGTGAGGGTTTGGCCCTTATCACTGGGATTGGTTTTTTGGTTGAATTGGGCAATAATGGTTGGCTTCTCTGTCTTAGGTTTCATATGCATTAAGGTCACTTCATAATCAATAAGTTTGTCATGTAACTCCTCAAATGAAATGAGAGTATCACTAGCTCAAATTACAAAACTAAGAGTTTTGAACTTTGGTGCAAGCCTTTGAATGCAGCATGAATTATATCTTCATCCCTCATTTGTGTACTTATCACAACCCCGAAACTAAGATCAATGACAAAGTAGGAGTTTCACAAACTAAAGATTTCAAAACTTAGTTACAAAATCATTTCAAAAGTTTCTAAAATCTAAGAATGTATGTAATCACCTTTAAAACAATTCAAGAAAGCTATTCTCACAGTCAAGTAAAAACCCATTAAACATAGAATAAAATAAAAATGTTGTTCAAGAGTCATAACTATACATCCATCTCACACCATTAATAGATATAAGTTATACAGACGAAATCCAAATGAATAATTAATCCTTACATAACTATGTAGTAACAAAATTTCTTACTTATGTACATAATCTCATAGTCTAGTAAAAAGAACTATTAATGAGCCTCTAATGCCTCTAACTATACTTGCTTGTCCAAATTACATTGAGAACCACCCAAGAAAAAGGGTGAGCTAATGTCCAGTAGAAAATCGATTACAAATTCTTATTGTAAGCAGTATACTTATTTTCAAAGTCCTGCATAATTAGCGATTTATTCAAATAATAAAAAAAAATCTATTTATAAAGGACAGTCCAAAAGTTTGCAATTTCCAAATCCTCCATAATCACATTTTCAAAACAAGTATCTATCATTCAAGTCAAGCAAGAAACTAAGAATACAATCAAGTAGTAAGTCTGAAATAATCAATTAGAACACCCATATATCCAACTTACCTAAGTAGATGACTATATAAGTATAATATAGTCTGAACATCCTAATTAGATATTGTATACATTCGTCGGCCGAATGGAATAAATACACGCAATGTCATATGACTGAAGGAATTAAGATATGTACTTTTATCAATAAAATCATTAAATAAACTATATAGTGTTTTTAATTAAATCAAGTTTAGTTTCGAAAAGCAAATTTTCAGATATTTTCAATTTTTAAGAAATTTCGGTAACATAATTGTTGTTTTATCAAAATCCATAAATCACATTCCTCCATAAATCAGTATATATACATATATCCATAAATCAGTATATATATATATATGGTATGCTAACCAATGTAATGTGTCTTCCACGTAATTCAATATGTCAATTATATACTCAAATTAATATATATTACTTTTTATCAACTTAATTCTTAAAATGCCACTTTTGTCTAAGAAACCTTATAATGCAAACGGATATAAAGCCATATAATCAAGTACCTATCTTTATGAAGTAACTAATAACAATAGATACCAATGGTCTGGGTGTTTCTTGACCATATGATCAATTGCTCATTCGGCTTCTCGGAATTCTATTTCCTCACTTTGAAAGGTCAGTTTTCCAATGAGTACCCAAACACTCAAACTAACCCCTCTATGGCAATTGACACGCCAAATAGAAGGGTTAGACACCTAGTTCATTAAATTCGGACTACAGTGACAAATATCAGCATGCTTTTCAAGACAAAAATCGAGCCTATCTGAATCAATGTTTACACCCCGATGAAAAAATTCAATTTTATAAGTTAAAATTTACTCCTCAGCATCAACTAGTCCAAATACGACATCAAATTATATTTTCGATGGCTGAAAGGAAAATTGGCCAAAATACTTCTTACCTAGTAAAGTGCAAAATGTGAGAGATGTGGCAAACGAAGAAGTATATTTTAAGATATATGCATAGTAATAAATAATTTTATGTGATATTAGTTTTTTTTTAGTAAATGAACATATATTTTGTATTGTAGGAATTTGATGAGATGACTCAAGTTGAGCTTTCTTATTCTGGTGAGAGGACACAATTTGCGGTTTACTTGGATGAGCAAAGAATGGATAGGAATCTGAAATTAGATATCCTTAACTTTTTCAAATTGAATGAATTTCGTTATCCTGCATTTGCTAAATGACTTGTGATATCTTGAGTATTCATATATCGATTGTTCCTTTAGAGGCTACTTTTAGCGTTGGTAAATATGTGCTTAATCAATATCAAAGTTCACCTAAATTTTTGAATACTGAGGTTGTCTATATAAGAGATTGGTTGATTTATAGTAAAAGAATAACTGTACTATTAATATTCTTTCTTGTGATGCTTTCGTATGTTAATCACACTAACGTTTTCTTTTATAATTCAGATATTTTACTAACCAAAATCAATGAAATGGAAGACCTCATCAATGATATAATGGAGCTTATTATGAAGGAAGATAAAAATTTGACACAAAGTTCAAGTTCTGTTGTGTTTGAAGAATAATTTAATGTTGTGCTTGGATTAATTTTTTTATTTGGCATTTGGACTACTTTTGTTTGCTTGCATTATGTATCTTATTTTGGATTTGGACTAATTTTATGTGTTTGGATTAGGTTTCGGTTTTCTATGGCCTAGTGTTTGTGCTATATGTGTGTTAATTGTTAGCTTTATCAAGTTTCATTTATAACCATTATATATTTGGATTTTGATGAAGTTGGAAATTGGAAGTTGATATTTGAGTTAAAAAGCTAACAGAATACAAATCTGCTCCTTGGCACTAATTATTTGGAGGAAAAACAATACATAATTTGATTGGATTATAAGGTTTTTTTCCCTGAATACTATGTCTAAATAGGTCATGAGTTTACTTATTTATTATTAAACGAGTTACACATATCATGTCGTGTCAGCAATCTATTTATAAATAGGTCATATTTGTATTATAGTTTCTGACATATTACTAAATAGTTGTGTTTGAGTTGAGAGTTTATCTATTATAAATATCTTAGACACGAATAGAAAATTCAACTTATTGACACGAATTTCCATATGTAGCTTAATGAATAAATGTGTTACCCTTAATGTTAATATTGGTTAATAGCATCGAAGATAAGCCAAATGAATGAGATTTAATGTATCACTAAGCAAGAAGTTATGCCTGAAAAGGGCCCTATATGATGTTGAAAGAAAAAGAAATATTTAAAAGAAAAGTCTATATAGGAATTGTTTTCCAAAAAAGTGTATAGTGGGATATAACAGATATTTAAAAATACATCAGTTTGTTTATATATGTACATTATCTTTTCTTAGCATGTCACTCAGGGAGAAGCCAGGATTTCTTATTAAAGGGGGACTGTGCTGTAATTATAATTCAAAAAATAATTAAAAAGAATGACAAGTATTACAATTGCAGTCAGCACATTTTTATTCTTTGAAACATTTTACAATGAGATCATTATCAATACCACTAAAAATATTTTTCTCAATATAAATATACAACTTATCATTTATCCATTGATCACCCATTGTATGTATCTCATTGAAGCAATCATTCTACTCTTTAAGTTATATATCATAGAATAAAATATCTCTGCACAAAAATGACATAAATTTATGATCTTCTGAGCTTTATATTATTGTTGACCTCAAGTGAGAAAAGTATCATCTATATTAGGAACAACTAAAATAGATCTCACTATCGTCCCTTATTATTTGCAATCATTACTTATATAATTTCACCAAATTCATAGAATTCACAATATCTTGATCATTCTTTTATAATGCATTTGACAACTCATTTGTCATTCTTAATAATGATCTTATCAAATATAATGTGAACAACTCATTTGTCATTCCTAATAATGTTCTCATCAAATATAAAGTGAACACAAAATCAAATGATAGTATCTATTCCAATAGATTACTTGCTTTATATATTTGATCATAGTTTGTTCCATCATTTACAATCATCTTAAGAACATCAATTATAGAAGAGAACATGTTAATCAAACTTATAAAGTACCATAATAAGATCTCTAACAAATATCACCGTGTCTTTTAAGAGTACTTTATTAATTTAAATCTCGTCCACTTGAAATGTCACTAATCTTGAGTACTTCAAATACTATAGCATCTTACTTTTGTTAAAGAATATCATAAGGCTCAGAGGAAGTTCTAACAACATTAATTACCACACAAAAACTAAACTAAAAAGTGATACTTATGAGGCTTTATTATGTTTCAAAATATTGTAAAGAGAGTCAAATTGCTTTTTTTTTCGAACCTTTGTAGGGGTTATATAAAATATTTTACAAATTTAATAAATATTTAAAAACAAATTTGAAGCTCCCTACTAGTGTACTAGCTCCATCTCTGGTTTCAGTAGTTATTATAATTAGATCTCATCCATTGATATCTTCATATGTAATTTCCAAAATTGTGGTTAAAAGTGACTAAAACAAAGCATGAATTAAAAATCTGACTTTTGGCTGTGCCGCAATTTCAGTTCTTATGGAAAGAAGTTTACAAAAGCATAATGCTTCCTAGTCTAACTTTATTTCAACTAGTTAGGTTAGGAATGTCACACTTATCGTCTAAAAAACCTTCATTACTGTTGACGGAGGTTTTGTCAACAATGAATTTAAGAAATTCCAAGATGTGGCTTGTGTATAAAAAGGGTTTATAAAATCAAAGCAAATAAAGAGACAAGAATTTTATAGTGGTTCAGGCCCAAAAAAGATGAGCTTATGTCCACTGTCTTTCACAATTTTCTGGAGAATTACAAGAGTTTCTTTAAGTTTCAAGGTAAGAATCAAGAGAGAGAGATATAGAGTATCGTCCAGAATAAAATCAAAAAGATCCCTCTAACAATACTGAGCTCCCTTTTTATAAATGAGGGTGGCTCAATATTTCCCAATTGTGAAAATTGGTAAGTGTGTAATACAATTCCAGTAACAATAAAATTGGGTAATAACTTAAATGGAATGATTGGTTGATCTCCATTCAAAAACTTGTTTCCCTTTCTTTGTAGATTACCCAATTGATAAAGCTTGATCTAATTTCCTCTTCATACTGGTCGCACTTAACTTATTCGGAGGAGGTCACACTTAACTCATTCAAAAGAGGTCGCATTTCAATCAGAAAAATTCTAATGTGACCTGATGCGTTCAACTTGGTCGCTAACTTTCCCTTTTTAGTATAGATTTTTAGACCGCACAAAAATTGCCCCCCAGCTCCATTAGTTCTTTAGGACAAAATGGAGTTTCCTTCTCTGATAGATGTGAGCTTAAAAATGCGACATTATGATATAATCTTGATATCCTTGAAGAGTCTCTAGCTCTCAAATCCTATCTTTTTAGACCACGCGTACTTTTTCCTAACAGACGCAACCACGTGTCACATTTTCTCAGGATGGTAACAAAACTTGAGGAGACTTCTCAGTTTTTCGAGCAAACGTGATGATAACGATGACGCCAGTTATTGTCTCAAATTGAGACATTTCAAATTTCAAAAAAATACTCATTTAATTTCAAAAATTAACTCCCGCATGAATTTTGGTTATTAGATCTGAAAATTTAATGTCATGATCTACGGCTGTGATTTGATAATGCTTGAGATATATAAATATATATATATCAAGAATCAATCTGCCTCACTCTTCAAAACTCGAATCCTATTGCCTCCTCTTTCTCTTTCATTTCTTCTGAAATCTGAACTGTCCATAAGATAGAAACCCTCTCGGTGCCCCTACTCACTCTTCAGCTCGCACAAATTTATCGTCTTCTCTGGCGAAGTCATCACCAAAATCCCTCAGACAAAGTTCTCGGTTTCTCAATCTATGAAAAAAGGTTAGTATACATTCTCTCTCTCTTTTAAAGAATTGTTGTTTTTCGATTTCCAAAGAAACTTTTATCTACAGAGTTTATAAAAGATGAATCGTAGAGCATGAATACCCTGAACACAAATCCATCCCCATACTCAGATGAACTGAAAAATGAGTATATCTCAGAATCTCTTAATGAATAAATTACTTTTTAGATGATCGATAGACGAACCCATAGAAGAAATCTAAAATTTGAAATCTTGACATTCGAAAACAAAAACTAGTCGAGTGATGAATTATCGAAGAGTTGCTCAAACAATTTTTTGACGAATCTATGGATTGATTAGAAAAAATTCGATGAATAGCTTGTTGTTGGTGTAATCCTAGGATTTGCAGCCCCAAATTGCTCACATATAATAAGGATACCTAATGCTCCCATGTTTCTCTTTCAGATGTCTAGTAGCGAAGAACTTAGGAAAGGGAATACGTTCTCAGGAGAATCGGCATTCTCCAGCGCAAGCATTAGTTCTATAAATATCAAAGACTATCTTGAGCCACAACCTGAAGTAGAAATAATTGGGACCAGATAGAGTAGTCCTCGCATAAGCGACCTTCCTCAAGACCAATGGCTTCAGCACATTAGGGATGCCCCTGCATTCGCAAGGGGTTATAACTATGTAGAAGAAAATTGGTCGTGTATTGACATAAAGACGAGTTGTACAACAAACAAGCTCGAAAAGATCGTATGCAACTACAAAATCGATGTCCCCCTATGCCTACCCACAGAGTTCAATCGACCACACACCCCTCCTCGTGGAACCGGCTCATTCTCAGACACAGTTCTCAGATGTGGTGTCCACCTCCCACTTCATCCATATATAAAATCGATTGTCGACTATTATGGAGTTGTCCCCTTTCAACTAACCTCAAATACATATAGATACATAGTAGGTTTTTACATATTATACCATAAATTAGGTCTAAAATCGTCCACTCCTAAAGAGTTTGCTTGGTTCTACCAAGTGAAATCGAACCCTTCAGATTTTGGCTTCTTCTATGCGAGCAAGTGGTCGAATCAACTAATAAAAACCATCCACAGAGTCAACAATAACATGAAAAAATGAAAAAAAAAATCCATTTTTTCAGTTTAACTATGTAGGTAATGGCTTCTTTCAAAACCCTAGTAAGGAATTTTCAGCTTATAGCTTTCTCTATATAAATATGTCATTCTGATCGCATTCGTATGTCATCACAGATAATAGAGAGCATCCAGGACTCTCCAGAACAGCTCGCAAGGGTGTATAAAATAAACAACCTTCCAATCAGAGAATTTGACTAGAAGAAGCTTGGGAAAACTTAAAACCTGGTTACTTACGAGCTATTCCCAAAAGGAGCCACTCTTCTAGAGTCTACAAAATGTCCAACCAAACCTTCGGGCTCAAAGAAGAAGCAGAGGAAACGAAAAAAAGTGGGTGCCTCTTCTTCGAAACCCAGGAAACAAAAAGCACCTGCCTCTCCTATCCCAGAACCACCATATCCAAAAGCTCTAACACTGCCAATTCCTCAACAGCAAGAAGGTAATAATTTTTTATTATTCCTTTTCTTTGTTGCATTACATACCTTTCATGCTAATTAATCATATCTATATAGAAATGGCAATTAACAGTGGACTACGAGCACCACCTTCAACACTGGGGTCAATGGCAAAGTCCAAGACACCAGACAGCATACGTCCCTCCTCGACAAAAGGGAAAGAGAAGGTCGATACCTCCAAGAAGCGAAAAGTCACCTTCAAGGATGTCCTAATAAGCTCACCTCCTCCTCAGCCTACAAAAATTGTGATCTAGCCTGAGCCATCCAAAGAAATAGCCACTTCATCTGGGGGATCGAGCCAGACTAACAAGGACGAGGAGCTTTTCGCACTCCACCAACTGCTAGAAAAGGCTGGTTTGAGCGCAACTTTTATCGACCACTTGACTGCTGAAGAAGGTTGAGAAAGGATAAAGCAATGACCAGCCAAGGTCACTTTCAGTGCTGCGATGAGGATGTTGGCAAATGTAAGCATCTTCAATCTTCACTCTTTGGCATGCTTTACTTGTACTGATGTGTGATATCCTCAATTCTAAGATGACACCCAATTCCTCACATAATTAAGAGCCAATAATAATAGGATTACGTAGCATTTTTTTTATTATTATTGTCATATCTACTTGCAATTTTAAGTTTTGAATTTAAATTATTATGATTATTAACTTTTATTATGTTTTAAGATATTTTA
>JXTB01000032.1:315029-334170 GCA_002914805.1 Parasponia andersonii
AAGATTTAATTATTGTTTATATACTAGATTCAAGTAATCTATTGAATGGTTAAGCGAGTATTATTATTATTATTATTATTATTTTAGGTTAATCCCATCTTTAAAGCATCAGTATACACCACATAAGGCTCGTTACTGTCAGGAATAGTAAGAACAGGTGCGGTGGTTAAACTCTGCTTCAATCTGACAAAAGCTTCTTCACTTTCGTGATTCCAAACAAACTTGACGTCCTTCCTGGTCAACTTCGTCAAAGGCAAAGCAATTCTCAAGAAATCTTGCACAAAACGACGGTAGTAGCTTGCCAATCCAAGGAAACTACGTACCTCCATCACATTTCTCGGTCTTTCCCACTCCAGAACAACTTCGATCTTAGTGAGATCGACTGAAATAACTCCATGAGAAATCACATGGCCCAAGAACTTCACTTCTGACATCCAAAAGTCACACTTCGATTTTTTGGCATACAACTGATGATCTCTCAAGGTCTTGAGTACTATCCCCAGATGTTCGGCATGCTTTTCTCGAGTCTTGGAATACACCAGGATATCGTCAATAAACATAACCACAAAACTATCCAAAAACGGCCTGAAAATCTGATTCATGAGATCTATAAAAGCTGCGGGTGCATTCGTTAAAACAAATGGCATCACTAGAAACTCAAAGTGACCATATCGGGTTCTAAATGCTGTCTTCAGTATATCATCCTCCCTTATCTTCAACTGATGATAACCAGATCTCAAATTGATCTTAGAGAAGAATCTTGAACCACCGAGATGATCAAACAGCTCATCTATCCTTGGCAAATGATACTTGTTCTTCACTATCAACTGGTTCAACTTTCGGTAATCCACACAAAGTCTCAACGAACCATTAGCTTTCTTCGCAAACAAAACAGAAGCACCCCAAGGAGAAGTGCTACTGCGAATAAAACCCATGGAAAGCAGATCGTCCAACTGTTCTCTTAATTCTTCCATCTCAGCAGGTGCCATGCGATAGGCTGGATTAGAAACTGGCTGAGCTCCAGAAACTAGTTCAATACAGAACTCGATCTCCCTATCAGGTGGTAACCCCGGTAAGTCTTCAGGAAATACCTCCAAATACTCACACACCACCGGAATCCATAGATCTTGATCATCGGTCCTCACCTTACCATCCATGGCAAACAAGTTCCCATAACACTCAAGTTTCTTTCTTCCACCCATGCACGCTTTCAGAACAGGACTAGGCTTCAACAGACTCATCCCAGCCTGATAGACAATAGGATGTCCATCACTAGGAAAAAGAGTCACCCACTTCTTATGACAGTCCACAACAGCTCGATACTTCGACAACCAATCCATACCGAATATCACGTCATACTGTCCCATCGGCAACACAATCAAATCAGCAAGAAGCTTTCTATCACCAATCACAACCTGACAAGACTTACACATACTAGACACATCGGCCATTCCTCCCAAAGGTGTACCCAACGACAATACATATTCCAAATTAGAAAATTTCAACCCCAATAGTTGAGCGAACAATAAGGATATGAATGAATGGGATGCACCAGTATCAAACAAAACATGTGCCCAAGAGTGTGAAAGAAGGATCATATTGTCAACAACACCTCGGCCGATGTGATCTTGAGTGTCATCTGCCCCAGTAAAAGCATAGGCTTGGCCAGTCACCTTTCCTTTCCCTTTGTTGCCTCTTCCCTAGCCAGGACGGCTGCTGCTGGATCCTGGACTACTACTTCCATATCCATGCCCACCCTGACTCCTTGAAGCCTGAGGAGTCTGAAAGTTCTGAGTGAAACCCTGAGGACGGTACTGATGCTGATAATGTTGAGAGGAAGTAAAAGCCTGCGAAGCACCCTATGACTATTGCGGCCTTGCCTGAGTGCTCTGATAAGAAGCAGAACTTGACAGGCTCCTCTGCAGTCCTCCCTGAGATAGAGGAGATTTCTGCAGACGGTTGGGACACTCCTTCTTCCGATGACCCTGCTAGCCACAAACAAAACATCCTCCATACAGACTACCTCTGCCACCCCCAGAAGAACCACTACTGTTTGAGCTCCCACTGCTCGGAGTACCCTGGGCTGACCACTGCCCCTGGTTCCTTCTGGTGGCTTTCCTGTCATTTCCTCTCCGTTGGTTCCTCCTGGAATCTAAACTTTTTCGATGGCCTCTGCCCACTGGGTAGCCACTGCAATCTCAGGAAGAGTATGGAAAGTCTGAGTGCCGATCCTGTTGAAAATATTCCGATTCAGATGACTCCTGAACTTACCAACTCGGTACTTCTCACTCGTACCCGGTCCAAGAGTAACACTTGCCAACTCAGTGAACTCTATAAGGTATTCATTCACCGTTCTGTTACCTTGGGTCAAAGTCTCAAATCGGTTCACAACTTCATCTTGTTGATCCTCATTGGCATACTGAGCCTTGAAAATCCGTTCAAAGTCTTCCCAAGTTAAGCCCACTATATCTTGCATCCGTTCCACTGTCTCCCACCAATGAATAGCACTCCCTATCAAATGGGTAACAGCAAACACAGCCCAAAACTCTACCGGAGTTCCAAGGGCTCGAAAGTGCCTCTCCATCTCATGCAACCAAGCAATTGCCGTGAGAGCTTCTGGTCTACCATCAAACTACCCTGGCTAGAGACGCATGAACCGTTGGAGGTGATCAGCCTGATCCAACTGACGTTCCCTTGGAGCTAGAGGCTGATAGTCTGGATTGCTCATCTGGACGAATGCCTACCGTATTGCCTCGATCAGATGAGTGAAATCCGAACGAGGAGGTTCGTCAGCCGGCTGGTGCCTTGGAACTCTTCTAGAAGGCATCGTTACAAGTCTGAAACAATATGCCAAACTATTTGTGAGATAATAATGCATGCTTATCATAAAAACAACTTCATTCTAGTATAATGGTGATACATCTGAGCTATTAAACTCAAAGCTCTGATACCAAAAATTTCTATCACAACCCAAAATCCGGGCTAGTGGCAGAAGGGAAATTTCACAAAGGTGGGAAATTCCTTAATTTATTTGAAAATTGTCAAAAGTTCTAATTTTTATAAAAACGGTCTATTTAAGTAAAGTAATTGGAATTTCATTCCGTGAACCACTCCCACAGTTCGCATACACCATTAAACATGGATTGAACAATTATTTGAAAATGCGAAATTTAATATAAAACCCAGCATCATCATCATCCACAACAGAAGTCAAACACCAGAATGACATACATAAGTTTGCAGAAAAAATAGAAAGCAGTAATCTTGGTTCAATGCTAACACAAAATCCAAATAGTCCAAAGACTATGACAACAACTCCTAGCATTACCAAGAGACGAACTGCAATCAAGATGACCTCTTGCTCCTCTTGATCACCAAGATCGCACTGGACACCACCTGAGGAGGAAGGTAGGGGGGTGAGCATACAATGCCCAGTAGGAAAATAGTTACCTTGAAGAAAAACAGTACAGTGATGGAAAACTCCTGCATGGTTAGTTCAAATTCAAAACATACACACGCATATATATATAATCCAAACTGGGAGCCAATATATATAAAACAGTGTAATCAAAACTATCAATCCATATGCACATGACACAAATCAACCTATACCCATGAGCTCACATCCTCTCATCTGTGGAAACCCAGGATGATGGCACTAAGTGTACCTAACAGCCTGCCTGATACCTAAGCCCATACCCGGAGGGGACACCTATGTGTCACCTACCAAACCTGGAGGGGCAACCGAATTGCTTACACCTACCAAATGGGGAGGTAATAAGAAGTAACAAGACCTCGCGCGAGTTTATGGACTTTCACTGACGGTGGGGCACGCAGCGCCACACTGTAAAGCCCACAATGCTAACACGGTGCTCATGTATGATCCTATGACACGTGCAATACAGAACTGAAGTGTAAAAACTATTGTACTCTGATTTTTCAGTAAAACATGCATAATATGGTTTTATAGAAAAACGGGCAGCATAACAACCCTATTTTTGATATACCCAAAATAACCTACACATAGCAAATTCCTAGAGTAGTACAGTATGTATCGTATAACCAGATTCCATCACATATAATTCAAATCAATAAAAACAAATTTGTTCTTATATGCTGTAGAAAATAAGTTTTAACTTAGAAATGGTATAAAACGAAAGTAACTAAACCCCTACCTCACCGGATTAGCGACACCATGCTATTGAGTCCTTAAGGTGTCGTTGACGATCGTCCAGAGGGTTGGGAACCAATTCCAAGCCCTCGATCATCCTCTTGCGAAAAACAAACTTTCTCACCGGAGCTTCAATTCCACAAACGGACCTCTTCACTGAATTCCTAGCACCAAAAATAGCTGAGTTAGACATATAACTTGTCCAATTCGGGTCCGGGCCTACACCGGACCGGTGGTAGGCAAAACGAGACAAAATCTTGACCGTCCTATCTCGATTTTCGTGCCGATCACCAAACCACATAATATATATATCAAACTTCTCCATTTTCTGAGTACATTCCAAAAATGCAATCAAAAACACAATCCAACGGCCCGATCGAAAACTAAAATTCAGAAACTCAAAACAACAAAAAATGGCAATTTTTGATCCGGACAGTCTGGGTTTGAGATATATATACCTTGACGATCTTTGGACCGATACGAATTTAACGAGACCGGTTTGGAGTCGAATGGACGATGGAATCTTCGCTGGTGACAAAAAGTCTGAAGGCCCCTTTTGTCTTCTTCGTCGACGGTGGCTGCTCTGGCGGCTGGCGACTGGCGACCAGCTCGTAGTGGCGCGGGGGAGGCTCACCGGTGATCTGCTCGGTCAGACGGTGCTTGGACGGCGGCACGGCTTCCTTTGGCCGAGAGAGAGAGAGAGACGAGGGAGAGAAAGAGAGAGAGAGAGAGATCTGGGGGGGGGGAGAGTGAAAACGAGAGTGAGGAGAGAGAAATAGAAACATATATATATAATCTGATTTTTTTTTTTGGTCAAAAGACCATTTTGCCCCTTTAAAAAATGGGTTTTTACACCTTTAATAGAGTGGACCATGACTAATATAATTGGACCAATTAATTAAGAGATAATTGGAAGAGTACTTATAAGAAATAGCTTTCTTTTTTTAACATCAACTTAAAAAATGATTTTGTATACACTTATTTAATAAATGACCGTTTTATAATTTTATTTTGATAAATGACCATGTTTTAGTTGATCTATTTTTTATAAAATAAATCAATTTTCAAAAAATAAATCAATATATTTTGATATACTAAATATGAAAAAAGGTTTTTTTTTAAAGAAAAGAATTTTCAAAATTTGACATTTTTTTAACAGAAAAACAGTCAATTTGCAAACTATAATCATAAATTCAGCCATTTGGCTAAAAACCTCTAATTTGAATTGGACCCAGTTTTGTTTAGTTGCAGTCTTTCAATAGGTTAATCCCGAATATTTGAACCTAAGCTTAGACAAGCAATCCAATTTTCATTCTTGTCGATTTTATGAGATCAATTGAACTTTCGTGTCTGGATTAGATAGGATAAAATTTTAGAAAACTGACTTTTCTATGCAGGCAAAATTGATTTAAATATAAAATATTCAATATCAAACAACAATTGAACATCCCTAGCGTTAATCGTAAGAGAAAAAGTATTTTCTGTAGTCTGATATATACAGATACGTTACATATATGTGTATATATATACATAACGATTAAAGGTCCTCGCCTTCTTATTATGTAATGAATGTCATTTTCAATAACAATGCCTACATTTTTTTAATTTTTATATTTAATTAGACAATACTTGCAGAAATTGAAGTGCCATAAAAACAATAGGTTATAGACATTGTTTACATGTGTATGAGCAACGAAATTAGTTGAAATTAAAATTGATTATATACGTATGACCAACGAAATTGAGTGAAATTTATATTTGTATCAACTCTGAAAGAGCAAAGTGATGAAATATTCATTGATTAAACGACATATGAAGTAATAGCTAGGTAATAAAAGTTTAAATGCAGTCTTCAAATCACAAACTCTTCTCAGTCCAATCAATTAATTTCCTGATCTTCATTCTCATGGTCTTCATCCTATTTGACCGCTCAGGTAAGAAGTAAATTGACAAAAATATTTTGTTGGAAGATATTTGTATGTAGGTCAAAGTACCTTACAACCCTTCGACTTTTTTTTGAGAGCAGTTATTTATCCCTCTTATATTTGAAATTTAGCTAATGCATCGTATTTTGTACAAAAGTAAGTGTCAATTTACTTCCCTTTTACAAATAGATTGTTGTTTTACTACAGTTTTCACAAATCGGATTCCAATTTGCTCCACTAAAGGCTTGTGGGTAGTTTTTTTCATTAAAAATAATACTTATTTGAACTAATTAATACATTTTTATGCAAATAAAACTATTGAAAAATCTTCATCACTCTCAAATTTTATTGCAATTTTTTTTATTACAAATATCTCTGTAGATTTTAGAACATAAGGATTTTATTCCCTTTCTGCAGTCTTATTTAATGAGTTCCAATATTTGTTAGTTTTTAAAACGATTTTCACAGCGAAAGATTGACCCATAAACGTTTAAAAATTTTCTTAAAATAATTGACTATATGAGTGCATAGTATCAATTCATAGAAAATAAGAATATGCAAAGAGAATAGATCTAATACCTTCTGTAGTCTATCAGCGAATCACAGTTTTTCTGTCTTTTAATCCATAATCTTTCAATTCAAACCTCAAGCATAATTGGATGAAAGTGTAGGCATTGTATACAATCTCTCAAAACTTACATTTTAGGCCCTTGCAATATTTTCAACACATGAGATTATAAGAGTTTGTTTTACAGAGAATATGAAAACTTTCTTCTTTTTTTCTCAGTTTATGGAGGTTCTATAAAAATAATATGTAGTGTGTATATATTCTGCTGAGGTTCCACCTTTTATATAAATATATATATATTAATTAAACTATTTAATAAAAATAAATATATTAATCAAATTAATATATATATATATATAACTAATAAAAAAAGGTATCTTCATTTAAAAAAAATGTAATGTATATTTATATATAACTAATTAATCTAATTAACTAATATATATATATATAAACTAGCAAATAAGTCTTTTAAGGAATGGTGTTTCACTTTTAGTCAGTTTCCCAATTTCTGTTTATCTAATTATATGATAATTAGATATTTTAAATTCTAAATTTAAATAAATTAGAAAACTTATTTCTCCATAAATTTAATTAATTAATTCAAAATTAATTAATTAATAATAATTATTAATTACATATAGATAAACTATTTATCTAGACAAAATGTGAAGTGACGAAAATAATGTAATATCCAATATAGTGTTTATAAAAAGTAGAATAAAGAATCTATGGACCTGTAATTCAAACTTTAATAAATTATGACAATTAATTAAACTCTTTAATTAATTTGTCTAATTTATTAATTTCAATATTACTTTACTAAAAATTTAGAATTGCACTCTTGAAATTACAGAATTAATTTACTCAGAAAGCAGTGAACAGTCCATCTATTTAATCATTATATGTAGTTCAATTCTCCTAGATAATTCATAACTAGAGCTAGGTTATATTTCATTTACCTTTCCAATTACATCTTTATCCCTATATATCATTGATTTTCCAATGAATAATTAATTTATAAATCTAATATAAATTAAGTACTCAAACTGTTCAAGTCCTGAATCAATATACAAGGGAATAATCTTTCTAGCTTTGTAATGGAAGGAGTAGATTCCATATCTGCAAGCTACATTCCGAGTTACTCGTCTCATCATGTAACCAAGATATAAATATTTGGATTTGTTTAGGAAACAAACCTTTAACAAGGATGTTAAAGAACATAATATTATAAATAGGAGTCTATAACTACTCAAGATTAAGATTGATTTACATATGATCATCTAGTGATATTATTGGAACTCTTAATAGTTAACGGAATTTATGTGAGATTCAAATCATGTCTGGTCCAGTTCTATATAATTGAATTATATATAATAACTCCATTGTGAAGTCAACACATCAATAGCCTAGATAAGATTAATACATTCTCAATATTAATGGACAGTAGTAATAATATTTAATTAAAGATCAAAAACTTTAATTAATTATTACGGACTATATTTAGTTTATTATCTATAAATTTAATTCTCATATATATAACACTTTTATACTAAATTTGTGGTCACATCAATAAATTACTAAATTTGTGGTCACATCAATAAATTAGGAATTTTCTAATATTTAAAGACATACCAATTATGCACAAATTCAAATTGAAAAATATCATTTAATTAATTCAGGAAAGATCCAAAATATACATGCTTTTAGGACATAAACCCTAACAATATTAACTTGAAGTGTAAAATGATTTCTTTTTTTATTTTTTTCTCTTTTTTTAATATCATGTCCTATTTGAGATAAACTAACATAATATTTGCAAAAGTTAGGGCAAAATGACATATATATATATATGTGTGTAAAAATTAGGACTTATGGACTAAATTTCAAATGTGATGAGATAAAAAGACTACTCATAGCAAAAATTAGTGATTTGTAGATAGTTTGTCCTTGTATATCTATGTCTTAGCATTCATAAAGATTTTTTATAAGGAAAAATATATTTACATAGAATCTTTATAAAAATTGTTCGTAATCTTACCCTCAAGAATCTTAAGATTATACATATGAGTACTTTACTAATAACTAAAAATTACTATATTTCAATCTTTCAAAATGAACTAAATTAAGTCCAACTTTTCAATATAGAGTGAACTGCAAAAAAATACTTTAAAATTTAGGTTCTCTACAATATAAACCATGAAATTTGCACTTCGCAAAATGATACTGTGAAATTAAGAATTGGTAAAAATTGATACTTTACATCGATTTTTTTGACTATTTTTTGTAACAAAAAAACTAGTAATATTCTTCATTAAAACTAAATTGGCCATTATTATTCTCCTTAAATTTGATAATATTATTATTTTTTACGTATCAAAGTTATTTAAAAAGTTAATCCAATATATCAATTTTTAGAAATTCATACTCTTAAGGTATTATTTTGCAAGTCCAAATTTCAAGATTTAAATTGCAGGATACCTATACTTTAGGGTAATTTTTTTACAATTCACCCTTTCAAAATATATTAAAAATTATTTCAAAAAAAATATATATATATTAAAACTTTATCTCGTCTGCTGAATATTCCCTTAATTCCAAAAATTTGTCCTTTCTTCTATAAAAAGAAAAAAGAAGAGGACTCGTAGATAATAAATATATAGCTCAATAAAGCTTTCTTTACATATCCCTAATGTTGCTAGATGTATCAATAATTATTCAATCTAATAAGCTGTGCCCCTTTTTAATTCTTTATGCTCTTTAGATTTGTAATCTTTTTTTTTTTTTTTTAAACTAATGGGTTGTACAATTTTATACTCACGAGATATTTGTATAATTGTTTTTTCCTTTTCCTTCTTTCGAATGATAGAATCCTATGAGTCATATGTTTTTTTGGGTGACGGGACACGACGTCATAAAGACAGAATCTGTAATACGAAATGCTTTGAAAAGTTTCCAGAATCATACGGGGGACTTTGTGTAAAAAGGCTCGAGCTTCTGGGTGTTTGTTATTGTGTTGTGCCTTAAGTAGCTAAATAAATTAATCTCTATCTATTACATGCGCGTGGCGTGCATGGCGTTATGTACATAGGTTATCTATTTGCTCTAAACTACAGTGAAAGATCATTATTCAAACTTCAAAAAAGAAAAGACAAAATAAAAAGAAATGATAGAGTACAATAACTTTTCAAGCTTATTGATTGCTCCATGTTTAAGGCAATGGAAAATTAGTTGTTGATGAATTATGATATAATTGTTATACATGTTCAAAACTATTTGACCACACTTTTGTGTAGATAACCGTACGTATTTTTTTTTTTTTTAATTCAGAAGGAAAAGCGTTACATTTTTTTTTTTTTTTAAGAAACAAACTCCTCTGCAGGGATTTCACGAATAGAAAGATGAAATATTTCACATAAGTAATTGTTGTACGGTCTAAAAATCTATATGTTGGTCAATGCCAAAAAGGGAAAGTTAGCGACCAAGTTGAATGCATCAGGTCGCATCAGAATTTTTCTGATTGAAGTGTGACCTTCTCCGAATGAGTTAAGTATGACCAATATAAAGAGGAAACTAGATCAAGCTTCATCAAGTGGGTAATCTACAAAGAAAGGGAAACAAGTTTCTGAATGAAGATCAACCAATCTTTCCATTTAAGTTATTACCTAATTATGTTGTTACACGAATTGTATTACACACTTACCCGTTTTCACAATTAGGAAACATTGAGCCACCTTCATCTATATAAAGGGAGCTCAGTGTTATTAGAGGGATCGTTTTGATTTTATCCTGAACGATACTCTGTATCTCTCTCTCTTGATTCTCACTTTGAAACTTAAAGAAACTCTTTTAATTCTCCAGAAAATAGTGAAACACAGTGAACGTAAGCTCATCTTTTTTGAAGCTAAACTACTATAAAATTCTTGTCTCTTTATTTACTTTGATTTTATAAACCCTTTTCACACATAAGCCACATCTTGCAATTTCTTAAATTCATTGTTGACAAAACCTCCGTCAACAATTGGTGCTAGAAGGAGGGCTATTCTAGCAAAAGTTTGTCAATTTTGCTTCTTCAACAATGGTAAACATCAGAAACACTACTAGAAATACCGAAACTAGCCAAAAAAACCCCAAAGCACTGCTGCTACACAAGTAGATCTAGCTCAGAATCAGCTTGCCGTAACTACACTAGAAAATATTGTCCAGAGACAGGATCACAGACAGGATCGCATGGAGGAGGTACTAGTGAACCTTCATAAATTACTAATCAGATTAATGATTTTCTACGATGACTTGCTGAGGGACAGATGGTGACTCCACCATAGCATGAACGTCCCAGAGAACGACTTGCTTAACTACCTGAGAGAGGCATTCAGATCCTAGAGACAGGGAACCATGACCGGCACAAAGCTCAGCAGGAGCATCATGGAGATCACACTTCCAAGAGAAAAGGCAAGGTTGTAGACTTGCTTTTGGAATTTGGCACTGAGAGTTTGAGCACTGATCATAACCTTGCCTCTAAAATCTGGCACTAAGAGTTCGAGTACTGATCGTAATCATGGACAACCTTCTCAGAAAGTAATCATCAATCGAAGAGTGCCTTTGAAAGGATTAGTAGGAATTCGAGGTAGAATCCTACAGACCTAAGACAACACCTAGAATAGCGATGTAGTCATGAGCGATCCACATTGCATCATGATGGCCGAAGTCAATCTTGTCACACTATTACATTAGAATCCTCACAAAGATTGTAGCAGATCCTGCTTGACCAACCTGTCTTATATTGTAATAACAACCAAAGGCAACCGTTGCCACCAATAAGAGATAATACTCTCCTTTTGAATGTCGATGTTCATAATTTAAGGATCGCATTAGATGTACTTGCTGGCTGGGACGATGAGCTTGCTAATTGATATCGTTAATTGCCATTCAGCGAGGAAGTTCGAGCTACTGCCTTATCTGTTGGATTCAAACTTCCCTTCATAAACACTTTTGATGGGAAAACTGATCCACAGGATCATATGGATCACTTCAGTGACCTGATGGAACTTCATCATATCGATGATCTCGCACGTTACAAATATTTTGCTGTAACTCTTACTAGAGCAGCAAAGAAATGGTTTTGAGGACTCAAGTCTAGTTCAATCACGTCCTGGGAACAACTTTAGATTACATTCTTGAGGCAGTTTCAGGCTGCGAAGAATTTTGCTGTTCCACTTGTCAGTCTGTCTGCTATTCGGTAAGGTCCAGAGGAAACTCTATGATCTTATCTTAACCGACTTACCTCAGAGTTGGCAAAGGTCAACAACCCAACTGAAAGGGGAGTTTTAACTCTAATGATAGCTCGGGTGCGACCAAAGACTAAACTCTAGGAGGAGTTACTTGAGCGAGAATGCAGAACCCTTGAAGACTTCTATCGAAGAGTTGGTCAGCATCTGAGGGTGGAATCTTCATGCGAGAATCTTCATAAGATGAAGAAGGAAGGAGGAAAAGATGCAGCTAAAGATGCGACCATGACCAACAACAATAATAATAAGAAGTCAAACAAAAGAAGTAATGAACAATCGACTGCGAAGCAGCCCAAACAGAAAAAGTAGGAGATTCCAAGAGCTCCTATGAGATTCAACAACTATACTGAACTAAACGCACCCATAGATCATATCTATGCGGTCACAAACTAGTAGGAGCGATATCGTCAACCAGAACCGATAAAATGGGATAGAGTGAGGCATGATCCCAATAAGTTCTGCCGGTATCACAGTGACATTGGACATGATACCACCAACTGCTATGCCTTGAAGGACAAAATCGAAAGATTAATTAAAGAAGGGCGACTGTAGTAGTACACTAGACAGAACAATGAAAGGCGAGAAGACCACCGACAGTGACCTCTAGAAATTCAACACGAAGTACAAACTATTTTTTCTGAGGACCGGAGGTTGGTGGAGATTCGAAGAGGGTGCAAGATAGGTATGCACGAGAAGCTAGACAACAACCATTGACCAATGTCATACATCTTGAGTAGCGACCACGAAAGCCTCAATGGGTACCAGATATGGATATTACCTTCAAAGAACAGGATGCGAGGGAGGTCCATTACCTGCATAATGATGCCTTGGTCATAAAGATCAACTGTGGAAGCATGCAGCTATGGCGAGTATTGGTCGATAATCGAAGTGTTTTCGACATCCTGTACTATGACGTCTTCAAGAAGATGGGGTTGAGTGAAAGCGACCTAATGCCCACTGTCACTCCACTTTACGGATTTACTGATAATAGCATAATGCTTAGGGGCTTGATTGAGTTAATGGTCAACATTAGAACTTATCCTAGGGTTTCAATGGTAATAACCCAATTCTTAGTTGTGGATTATCCGTCTGCCTTCAATGCTGTACTAGTAAGACCAACACTGAGGGAACTTCGAGCAATTACTTCAATCTAGCACCTCGCTATGAAGTTCCCGACTCACCATGGAGTAGGCGAAGTGCAAGGCAACCTATATGGTGTGCGGACCTATTATAATAATTCTTTAAAGCTCGCAGCAAAAGATGTGGCACCTCACATAATGGTGGTCTAGCTACAAGGTGAAGTGTCAAGTTAAGTGTCAGGTCAAGCATCAAGTAAAGTGTCAAGGGAAGCATCTGGCGAAACGTCAATCGAAGTCCTCAACCCTCGAGAAATTGATGGAGAGGTTAAGACTGCACCTATAGAAGACTTAGAAGATTTGTCAATTAACAGGTCTTTGAAGGTTTTAAAAATTGGAACGAAGCTTCAAGAACCCATGCGAGCTTCTTTGGTTGCTTTTCTGAAATCAAACTTGGATATCTTCGCATAGTGACATTTGGATATGGTGGGAATTGATCCGAATATCATGTGTCATTGTCTTAATATAAATACAAGAAAGAAGGTTGTGTGACAGAAAAGAAGAGCCCTGAATCCAAAATTCTACGTCGCATTGAAAGAAGAAGTAGAGAAGTTGCTCAAAATCGGATTCATCAGGGAATCTTTTTACCTGAATTGGCTTCCAAACCCAGTTTAGGTAAAGAAACCCAATGGGAAGTAGAGAACTTGCATCGATTTCATTGACTTCAATAAAGCATGCTCGAAGGACAGTTTTCCCCTTCCATGACATGACCAGCTTGTAGATGCGATGTCGAGGCATGAACTCTTAAGCTTTATGGACGAATATTCTGGATACAATCAGATCCCCATGTACGACCTAGATGAGGAGCATTTGTCACATCCCCTAATTTAAGTATGCACCTAAGCAAGAAAATGTTTAATTTTTTTATATTCATCTTCTAAAATAAAATGGAAAAAAGATCCGGTAGTAATTTTTTTTTAAAATAAAAAGAAATATTTAAACTAAAAAAAAACAACCTCTTATTTAAACATCGGAAACAAAAACTTAATACTCAAAATAACCTATGAAATAAAAATATTTAATTTTTAATCCAAAAGCCAAATACAAGAAAATAAAACTTAAAGTTGATTAAAAATGTCCTAATGCCATTTAGGGATTCCACGGCTGCTGCCAGCCAACCTCCAAAGATCTATTGCTCGTCTGAAAATTTTAAAAGAATGGGATGAGCTTACGCCTAGTAAGTAAATCTCATGCATACAATGAATGTCGTGTTTTATGAATAATGCATTTTAAGAATCATAACTATGAAACCCCTTCTTTGAAAAACATCTTAATCATAAACGTTACTATCATAAAACTTTTGTATTTGAGCTCAACATAGTGTAATACCAAGTCTATTAGTAGTGATGAGCTATAAACATAATGTCATGACAAGCATATGACCGTAAGCTATTCGGATCTCATATAGCTATCATACTACAATGGCTAGCATCGCAGTTTAAATATTTGTTCTTAACATGGTAACTTTAGGTCTTTCAGTCAGGTGCACATACTCCTTTTAAGAACTTGACACACAATTAAATAAAAACATTCTTTTTTGAACAAAATCTGGTTGCATAGTGCTTTAGAAAAATTATTCTTTGAAAATCATAATCTCTTGTGCAATTTATGCAATACTTGTGCATACTCATATCATAATTAATATGCAAACTAATATAGCATAGCATATAAAAATATATTATAATGATCATAATAATATCACATAATAGCATGTAAATTTACATATAAACATATAGGGTGAGATTTACTTACGTCAAGTCCTTAGAAAAACTTTGCAGTGAAATACCACACAACCAACCTTATTGAAACCACGTGCCTCTTCTTTTTCCTTTATTTTTTATTATTTATGCCAAAAAAAGAAAGAAAAAAAACATTCATTATAAAAAAATATTAACACATGCTATCATTGCTCTTAAGAAACATATTTTATATGTTTGAAAAATATCCATAACATAAAAGAACATAATAATTTTCATAACAAAACCAAATCTGTAAACATTCAGCAACCTAGGCATACTTAAATTAGGGGATGTGACAGCATACCTCATTAACTCAGGAGCGACTTACCAGCATCTTGTTAATATGATGTTTGCAAAACAAATTTGCAAGACGATGGAGGTATATGTTGATGACATGTTGGTAAAGTCAAAGAAAGCTGAAGATCATGTTAAGCACCTTGATGAGATGTTCAAAATTATTCGGAAATATTAGATGAAGCTGAACCCCCAGAAGTGCGCATTCAGAGTAGGGTCTTGAAAATTCCTGGGGTTCATGGTTAATCAACGAGGCATCGAAGCTAACCCTCAGAAGATACAAGCATTAATTGATATGCAATCCCCTCGCAAACTCAAAGATGTGCAGAGCCTGGCGGGAAGAGTGATTGTACTGAGTCAATTTGTATCTAGGTCAACCGATAAATGCCAACCATTCTTTGAAGTATTAAAGGGTTCGAGTCGATGGAAGAATGCGAGCAGGCGTTTCAAGAATTAAAAATACATTAGGGTTCTCCTCTTCTCTTGTCGAAGCTAAACCCGGGGGAAGAATTATACTTGTATCTCGCTGTTTCCAAATATATAACAAGTGCTGCATTAATTCGAGAAGAAGAAAAAGTACAAGATTATGTAAGTAAAAGATTGCTTGATACCGAAATGAGATATCAAGAGATGGAGAAGTGGGCACTAGCACTCATTGTCGTATTCAGGAAGCTTCGACCTTATTTTCATGCGCACTCCATCAAAGTTTTCACAAATTTTCCACTAAAATAGGTTCTGCAAAAGCCTGAGGCCTCAGGACGATTACTTAAGTGGGCCATTAAGTTGAGTCAATTTGACATCAATTTTCAACCTCCACTGCGATTAAAGGTCAAGCTCTTGCAGACTTTATTACAGAGTTCACGAATAATGTCAATCTTCCCACAAAAGTGATTGAAAGACCTGCTATAGAGTTATCAAGATTGTAGAAACTTTATGTCGATGGATCGTCAAACAAGAATGGAGCCGGTGTGGGCTTAGTAAGGATCAAACTTGAAGGGCATAATATTCATTGTGCACTTCGCTTCAAATTTCTAGCGTCGAATAATAAGGCAGAATACGAAGCTTTGATAGTTGCGCTAAAACTCGCACAAGAAATGAAGGTTGAGATGATTGAGGTATACAGTGATTCCTAGTTGGTCGTTTGTCAAGTGATCAGCGATTATCAAGCAAGAAGAGGAAGAATGATGGCCTACTTACAGAAGGTACAATGACTATTCTTGATATTTACTACTTATAGCATTCAACTTCTTCCTCGCATGAAGAATACTCGGGCAGATGCCCTAGCTAAGCTCGCCTAAACAAAAGATGCAGAATTATTAAAGGTGGTTCCTGTCGAATTTCTTGCAAAACCCAATATCGAAATAGAGCCCCAAGTGACCATGCCTATTGACAAAAAACCATCGTGGATGGATCCTATAATGAAGTATCTACAAAATGGCGATCTTCCCAAAAGCAAAGACAACACAAAGTGACTTTGAATGAAGGCAGCTCGCTATATCATCTATGATGGGAAACTTTATCGAAGAAGTTTTAGCTCGCCGTTATTATTATGTGTTGATGAAGAAAAAACACACTACATTATGAGGTAAATTCATGAAAGAATATGCGGAAATCATTCCAGGGGGCAAGCATTTGCGAACAACGTTCTCAGACAAGGGTATTTTTGGCCAATTATAAAGAAGGATACAATGGAATTCGCTATGAGGTGTAATAAATGTCAATGATGTGCAACTATTCCAAGAATGCCACATGTTCCTCTAACTCCAATGACTAGTCCATGGCCATTTACAGTATGGGGAATTGATATTATCGGAATGTTTCCATTGGCACGAGGTGGATTGAAGTATGCAGTGGTCACAGTCGATTATTTCACCAAGTGGATAGAAGCTGAAGCCTTGAGTACTATTTCTGTAAAGAAGATAATATATTTTATTTACAAATCTATAATATGTTGTTATGGTATACCACATACTATAATTTCTGACAATGGGAAACAATTTGACTGTGATGAGTTCCGTAACTTCTGCGACAACTTAGGCATCAAGAAGAGCTTCTCCGCTGTTGTTCATCCATCAGCCGATGGACAGGTAGAAGCAATAAACAAGATACTTAAACATAACCTAAAAACAAAGCTAGAAGAACACAAAAGGGTTGGCCAGAAGAACTTCTTGAAGTATTATGGGCTTATTGCACCACTCAATGAACCAATACTAGAGAAAGTCTATTCTTTTTAGCATATGGATACGAAGCAATGGTTCCAGTAAAAATTAGTGCGAGCTCTCTACGACAATCTATTTATGAGCAAGATCAGAATAATGCACTAATGAGAATTGAGCTCGATCTTTTAGAAGAAAGGCGCGAGCAGTCTCAGCTTCGGATTGCATCATATCAATAGCACACTACTCGATATTATAACTCTAAAGTCAGAAGCAGGGAATTTGAAGTTAATAATCTTGTTCTTCGACAAGTTCTACCTAATAATAAAGAGCACAGTGCTGGTGTATTTGGAACTTCTTGGGAAGGACCCTATGTTATTGACGCCGTCATTCGACCTGGGATATACAAGTTAGCTTGCACTAGTGGACAAAAGATCGAGCATACTTGGAATGCAGAATAACTTCATCACTATTATCAGTAAATCTTCATGTATTTTCAACGACCTGGGGGGCATCTTATTATTCATCATTCGTTATCATTCATCAATAAAGATGTCTTCTTGTTATTCGTCATTCGTCATCATTCATCAATAAAGATATCTTCTTGTTATTCGTCATTCATCATCATTCATTAATAAAGATGTCTTTTCTTCGATTATTGCTTCAATTTAATTTGGTTCATCTTTTCTAATTTTATGGCAGTCTACGAACACCATAAAATTCGGGGGGCAGTGGGATCAGAATGTTATCTCCTACTCTTTTCCTAAGGGACTATGCAAATATTCATTTAGAGGAGTTGGAATTTTAGATCGCCGAATGTCTAAAATTTCTTAAAATCTTAGGATTTTCTCCTCGCTTCATGTCATAGCATGTCGTATTACGCAATTTCCCTCCTTGAATAACAAAGTAACTAAGCAAAACATTCATTGTTCGAAGTGATATATTGCTACATTTTATTTTACCATGGAACTTCTGAAAAACAGTATTGAGTTCGCACCACTTATACTTGCTGTTTTCATAAGCGACCTAACGTATCTTAACACTTGAAACCCATTTCAAGTTAGTTGGATTCGAATTGCAATAGTGTACTGATCAGTCACCTAATGATTGACTACTTGGTTAAATTATGCATATTTATTTTACAATGCATTGTGTTTTAATTGTTTTGTAGGAATAAATATTTGACAAGAAAAATTCCATTGATTAAAGCTTGTACCTGTATGCAAGCAAAGTATTACAAAGCAGAAAAGACCAGCCTGAATTGTTCTGAAACTTTGTAATAAACAAAAAACAATAATACATAATGATTATGCAGATGTGCTCGCTCCACCATTTTTAGTTGCAGCTTCGGTTTCCTTCCAGCTATGGATAAGCTCAACCACATCTTCACCGAGAATGGAAAAGTCGAAATCCGAATGCTCGAAGAAGATATTGTATATTATGGTCGATGAGGCGATGTTACTAGCCTTTTCTTCGAGCTCCTTGCCTTCAGTGGCCATGAACTCTTCTACAGCTTTGCAAGCCACCTCTACCGTTGCCTTTTTTAAAAATGGTTTTCTCTAGTTCTTTGATTTTTTCTTCGAGCTTCTCCATTTTGAGCTTTTCTTTGACTAGATCTTCGCGCGGCTGTTGCTTCTCTGACTCGAAGGAATTTCTCTCTTCTTTGCAGATCTTCTTCAATTCTTCGACCTTTTCCCTCTTCTCCAAGCATTCAAGGACCAGGTTATACATCAAAATAGCAGCTGCAGTAGTGTGAAAACATAACACACATCATGTAACACCCCCCGATCCCACACACACGTACGTAAGGACATTTGTATAAATATTTAGTGAAATCGGGAGACGCTACTCTACTGAGAACTGATAA